>CM034540.1:38375729-38605729 GCA_020002185.1 Paraescarpia echinospica | reverse complement strand
TCAACATTTCATACACTTACAAGTGATAAATCGTATCAACAACAACCAATATACAGACACAGTCAATTGAACAAACTGTACACATTCACTGCATAGAACGGAATATACATATTTACAGGTTAACGTTTGATACAGGACCTGTTAAGACCACAGTTGGTCGCTACCAAAGGAGTCTTGTGATATCATATATTAACAACAATCAAAATGTGGAAACGTGTGTATTGTTACTTGTAACATGTAAAGAATAACAGTTATTTTGGTTAATGTTAGACTAATGGGCTACTTGTTAGTTTCATTGTATTTACTGAAGTTTATAAATGCTGTAAAATAATTGCAAAGTATGTAAGAGACAACAGTGAACAAGTTGCTAGACACTATTACCGCTGACTCTGTGTGGAGTTTTGTTGCGTCTGAAGTCGCAGGTAGAGCCATAATTTACGATAATACCCCAAAGTAATCATAATTACACTTCTTAGTTAAACAGTATCTGATGGGACATCCGGAAATGGAATACCCTTGATAACCTTGTCTAGGAAGTAGAACCAAATATTCGCGTTTGCAAATAAGCTCCGTGAAACAGGCATAATCCAGTCGATTTGCGATGTACGTGGCACTAGGACCGTCTTCATCCGCTGCAGCGGTAAGTTTGTTTCTGTGGAAGCGCAGTCTCTCCTCAACACGAACCTTTCCCCCAATCTTCCTGGAAAACAACTCGATGACGTGGGAAATAGAGCGACCAATAGGAGAAACTAGTTCTTACAATACTGAAGCATATACCTGCCTAGTAATACTATAATTTACTAGCTTATCGATATAGGTACCAAGTAAAAGGATATGCGCTATTCAAAATAGCAAATACCTTTGCCTATCGCACAGATACTTATAGAAGAATGTCCAGCGTGCAGGATTTCAGTTCACTCCCGAAAATAGCTTTCATCTGCAGGTAAAATGAATAATTGACATCAGTAAAAGCTGTAATCGAAATATTTATACATACAATAACACATTTACTATTAATCTAAAAACGGGATCAGGGGCGGCTCCAGAGAGGGTAGTCTAGGGGGGAATAAAAAACGTCCACTGGCGGCCGACGCAAAATCATTTTCGGTGATCTGACCCGGACCTTCAGCATGACTCCGCTGTCGTGCTGTCGGATCATGACATCGGAAGACGGGGGAAGGGGGTGCTGTTAAAACGTTTCGCCGTCGCGCCGCCGATTCTTCAGAAGTTCTTCGGCTTCTCCGCTGTCTCTGGTGACTCGACTGATCAGAAGACTTTAGGGGATGCTGTTGACAACTTATTGTACACACACACACACACACACACACACACACACACACACACACACACACACACACACACACACACACACACACACACACACACACAGACACACACACACACACACACACACACACACACACACACACACACACACACACACACACACACACACACACACACACACACACACACACACACACACACACACACACACACACACACACACACACATATATATATATATGTGTATATATACGTATATTAAAATTAGAGTCCTGCTTTAAAACAAAACATTTATTTCTCACCACTTAGGCCAGACTTGTTATATTATGTTTTACAGGCCCACAGACATTAACTTCCTGGATCTAGAATAAAAATAAAATTCACAGTGTACATTTTTTATTGCCACCGAAGTCTTTATTTATTAACTGAAACTGTTAAATCAGAAATAAAATATCGTATTATTCATGAGAGAAAATGCCTTGCTACTATATGGGATTTGAATCGAACAGTTTTCGCCATGTGGACTTTTAACAACCGTAGCTACTGCGCGCGCTTGCTTTTATTTGAATATGACGTTAACAACTATTACATTAAATACTGTCACCACTGCGCGAAGTAATAACCGTAGGCTGCGACCAGCGGCAATTCGGTCCATGGGAGTGCCCGCGATGCATCCGATAGCCCAACGTCATCGAACACCACCCCAATACACGGCGGCTGCGTTCAACGTCATCGATCTTTCGAAGTATTTGTGCATTACAGTCACTCAGACGTTTCCGTATAATTTTCTGTAACTTCGGCGGCATCTCGATTAAACTGTCTTGTTTTCACCAAATATATCGTTCGTTTATCGGCTGTCAAACTATTCTCCGTAGCAATAACTTCAACTAGTTTTGAGAACTACAGCCAGTTCCGTGTCTCATTTGCGTAAGTCTAACCCTAAATGAGGAGATCGTCGGATTTTGGACTTAGTTTCAACGCGGGGAAATTCACTGTGACAAAAAGGGGCGTGACTACTGACATCACTATCAGATAGCCGAGAAGACGGCGGTTGTTCTGATACCAAACAAAATGGCGTACTGTGAATGAACGTGGACGTTGTCAAGGCATAAACATGGACTACTTTTGGCGCGTTTCGTCGATTCAGATTTTTATTGTCATTTCACATTTGATGGACCTTCTAAGTTAGTGCTAAAATAGTGACTTGGCGGTGAATAACTGCTAAAACATTTATTGTGAGGTAGATATGTCAATTTATCAGTGTCAGAAACTGAACAAAACAAAAAAGTCATACAAATTATTTGTGATGCTTTCCAAACTGCTGTGTCCGTCATTAATAGAATAACAAGTAACACTGGAGATTTATATTAATTTTCATGAAGCCACATATCTTATTATTTAAATGTTATATATTTGAACATGAACTATGATCTTTTTTGTGACATTCAATTTCATTTTCATTCCCATTCCCATCACTGCTTTCCGGACAATTCTGCCCGTAATACATGTAATAACAAGTCTGGCCTTTTTGATGTTCACGTGTCCACACGCTTGATCTGCTGAATTGTTTGTTGGTGTGTTGCCGTGTGAGCGTGTGGAATGTATGTTTATATGTGTATAATGTAAGCAAGACTCACCCCTTTGCAAACCTTCGTTTCCATGTCTGTGAATGCCTCATTAGTTGGATAGGTGATTCCCATGCCAACGTTATCGTCTTCGATCGTTATAACGGCCAAGTAGGTGTCTGTATATATATGCATTATGTTTTGTAATAATTAGCAGTTCACCTGTTTAGCATGTAATGATTTTTATTTATAACTATTATTTATATATATTATTTAAATTAGTTTCTTCATATTGCCATATATTGGTGTTTGCATCATTATTAATATATTATTTGTATGACACTGTACATACCCCCTCCCTCCCCTTACCTCCCCCTGCCCCCTCCCTTCTTCCCTCCCTCCCTCCCTCCCCCTCCCTCCCTCCCTTCCTTCCTCCTCCTCCTCCTCCCTCCCTCCCTCCCTCCTTCCCTCCCTCCCTCCCTCCCTCCCTTCCTTCCTCCCTCCCTCTCTCCCTCTCTCCCTCTCTCCCTCCATTTCTTCCTCTGTCCTCACGACATCCCTCTGCTCATTATTTCAGCTTAATCCCTCCACGTATTCCAAGTTTCTTCTCTCCATCGCTTTTAACAAATAACAAATTCTACTAACCGGATGGTGTATTGAAATCTTAAAAAGATATGTAATGGTCAACAAATCGCATTAGCGCGACCACATCGTGGCATAAGTGTTTGTGTTATAATACGTTGTGTCACGTTTTCATTAGTATATAACTATTGTAATCATTATATCATTTCCGCATTCGGAGACATGACCCTTCGTGTAGTAACAATATAATCTGCTCCAATTAACATAGTTATAAAAACACAACGACGGATTAGTTTCAAAGTCACATTAACGTCATTTTCCACGTCCGAACCATAATTTTAGTTCCGCAACATTGCATTATGAAGTTCAATTATGGCAATGTTATTTCCAAAGAAACGTTTGTTTGATTTACAGAACGGAAAAGTAGGAATCATCATTGGTGTGGAAAAGAATGTGTTATAAAACGCCATGAGCCTACTACAGAACTGAAACAGCGGTATAACCTGTTTTATTAGTAGTACTACTAACTATCAAATACGTCCGTCTGCTGACAGGAGATTTGGTAGACGACAGTCGTGAAAGTAATATTTACAAAATGTTAGAACACCCAGAATATCATTACATAAGCACCATAACGCATTCACATATACTGGTGGTTTGTTCAAAACGACGAAGGTCGGAGAAAATGTGAAGTTCACCTCAATCGATAGGTCCTAGTCGTGATAGTGTCGAGTGGTCAAATATTATTCGTATTGCTATGCTATTGGCATGAGGGTAGACATAAGCATTATTGTGTCAGCTCTACTCCGTGTTGCCAAGTTCGTGAGGGAGTCAACGTCTTCCCGAATATCTGCTGCGCGCGCGTGATTGCGATTGTTAGGATACGGTTTATGTAGTACGCACACATTGCGTTTTATGATCCGAACAACTGCTTTTCCACATAAAACGTGTGAATGTTGACATATACGGGGTATTTTGAAAATATATAGATCTTATGTCCTTTTCCTGGGGTCTTAGAATAATCCCTGAACGTTTTGCTTTCGAGGTTCAAGCCATCTAAGAGGAAAATGTTAACCTACCCGCACACATACGCTAGCTCGATTATAAGTACATAAATATACGGACCTTATAAGGGGAACTGTTGTATTACTATATGACTACTAACGAAATTATGTGTTATTTTATTTGATTGTCCGAAGCGAAGACATGACCACGCGTACATGTCTCAAGAAATATAACTAGCTATAAAAGACCAACATGGCCAGGTTTGAATGTGTAAGAATGTGTAAGAATGTGTAAGAATGTGTAAGAATGTCAGCACATTGACATCAATCTCGGTTGCGCAACATTTGCAATTGTGATGTACCGAAGGACTGAAACAACAGTATAAACGTATTTATTGCCGTTACCACTATTACTGCTGGTATCATTGTCATCATCGTAATTAGGAAATACTTACGAGCATAGTAGAGTGGGGGATCTGTTGCAAGCAGAAGACGACGATGATGACGAGTAATCTTTTTCCTCACACACACAGCATACACACACACACACACACACACACACACACACACACACACACACACACACACACACACACACACACACACACACACACACACACACACACACACACACACACACACACACACACACACACACACACACACACACACAAACAAACACACATACACATACACACACACACACGCGCGCGCAAACACAGTCACACATACATACACACACGCACATACACGCACGCACACACACGTGCGCACACACGCGCGCGCACCCCCACACACGCACATATACAAACACATACACACACGCATGCATACACACACAAACAAACACACACAAACAGACACACGCGCGCGCACACACACACTCACATACACACACAAACACACACGCGCGCGCTCTCACACGCACATACACGCACGCACATACACGTGCGCATTCACGCGCGCGCACCCACACACACGCAAATATACAAACACATACACACACGCATGCACATACACAAACATAAACACACACACACACTCACACACATACACACATACACACAGACATACATACACATACATACACACAAATACATGCGCGCGCACTCACACGCATAGACACGCACGCACACACACACGCATAGACACGCACGCACACACACACGTGCGCACAAACACACGCACGCACACACACACACATAAACGCATACACAAACACGCATGCACCCACAGGCACACTCAAACACACACACACACACACACACACACACACACACACACACACACACACACACACACACACACACACACAACCGAACACACACGCGCGATATCTCAATTGTTAGTAGATACCACCCACTGTGCCTCCTTCCTACAAAATGTGCGCACACGTAGAAACCATCATCATCATCATTGTGCAGCCGTAGTGCTCCGTGGTTGGGCGAAGGCCTAGGCATGTCGTTTCCAAATATGCCTGTCTTGCGCTATCCTCTGCCAGATGGTGCAATTCCGGTACTCGTCTAGTTCGTCTTTCCACCGTCTCGCCGGTCTTACTCTGGATCATTTCCCTCCGTAAGGTCTCCAGGTTGTGATACGCGATTTTCATCGTGTTATCTCGTAGTCTGCTGAAGTGCCCTTCCCATGTCCACTTTTATGTTCTGATTTGTTTAATCACGTATATGACCTGTGTCTTCTGCCTTACCCAGATGTTTTATTTTTCTCCCGATATATGATGTTTAACATACTTCTTTCCATATTTGTTTGTGTGGCTGCTAGCTTGTTCTATGCCTGAATGTTGAGTGCCCATGTTTCCGCGCCGTATGTCATCGCTGGAAGTACGCATGAGTTGAAGACTTGTCTCTTCAAGCAAGTTTTCTCCGTCTATCCTCACGCCTCTGGGTTCCCAGGTTAGTCTTCGGAATAGGTTTTCGAGTGTTGCCGTAAACAGCTTGGGCGATATGGTGTCACCCTGTCGTTCTCCTCTCTTGATGTTGATCTTGTTGCACTTTGTGTGTAGGTGGACTGTCACGGAGCAGTTGGTGTTGATGTCTTTCAGGAGTTCGATGTACACGTCTTCTATCTCCTGTTCTTGAAGGGAGGTCAGTATTGCTTGAAGTTGCACCGAGTCGAAAGCCTTCTCGTAGTCAACGAAAGCTATGCAGAGCGGGATATTATTTCGTGTACTACTCTACTCGGTACCCCCCCCCCCCTATTCCCGGTGTATCCGTGTTATGTTCACGCAGCCCTTTCTCTGTTTGTACTGAATTTGCGCCAACTATTGGGGAGGTTGGTATTGGGCAATCAACTTTATTAACACAGGGATTGCCACTGTGCACATATAATATATACAATAGTCACATCTTGTGCACAGCCAGGTACATCCAGATTACAGAGTGATGGACCACACATGTTATGTACGACACATTTTTGTACATTTAGAATAATCATACTAGACATTTACCAAAAAACCCTTGATTGCTGTTATATTAACTTACAGCATACCGACTGTAATATGCTTACAGTATATAAAACACGAGGGAAAAAGATACCTGGTGTGCAGACTGCACACCTTTCTATAGTACTAGCTACAGTAATTCAGCTTGATATATACAAAAGTGGGGGATAAAAAAAACCTGGCCTCCCATGTTCACATATGGTGATTTATATTCTCTATCTGCACTGCAGAATGCTATCGAACAGATTGGGCTCCAGTGGGTTCCAACAAGACAGGGCTCCTGCACACTGCAACCAACGGACAGGGCACCAGTGGGCTCCAACAAGACAGGGCTCCAACACACTGCAACCAACAGACAGGGCTCCACCACACTGCAACATCCCAAGAAACGAGGAAGTGGACAGGCTGGCAAAGGAAGGGGGAACCGGATCAATAGGAGAGCGAGGTCACTTCCAATCGTGTACAACAAGGAAAAAATAGATGGTGTAACAACACCGCCCAACAACAGCAACGACAACTATTACCAACTTTCCAGATAATGACTCTAATGACTGTGAGACACCTTCTTATATATTGCCTAATACACCTGAATGATAGAAAGACAACCTTGCCCACAGAGATGTCAGTAAAAAACAAGATATATGGTCTTCTGGAAGACCAGCCACACACAGCGACCTACAATCGAGAAACCAGAAACCAACAGTCAGCAGGCCACGGTCAATGAACAATAGAATATTTTTGGTACACTTTCTTCTAGTGCAAGAGGAAGTAAACTCTGCATAACAATGATGTGTAGTCGCGACGAGGTCAAGTCATCGGCATATCTGACACCCGTAATAATAGCGTGATTAGGACTGTACGTAGAGTAGACGTACCTGAATGGTAAGTGTACGCAACAAGCTGACACGTTCACAACATATTAAATTATACTCACATGTACACCACATTGTATCATACGGACACACAATAACAGTGGAGCGCAGTGGTGCAGTGGCATGGAGCTTAGGACTCTCGACCGAGAGAAAGCGAGTTCGAATCCTGTCCGGCAGCGTCGAATCTTGGGCAAGTTCATTCATTCTACGTTGTTTAATTGCAGTATTTTTAGCTTATCGATGAATATAACTATAAGCAAGTTAGCGTGTGTGTAGGTGCATGCGTATGTGCTGTTGCTGTTGTTGTTGGTGGTGTGTGTGTGTGTGTGTGTGTGTGTGTGTGTGTGTGTGTGTGTGTGTGTGTGTACGTGCGTTGAGTAAGGGTTCATACCAGTTTTAGGGTTCATATCGCATTTAGACCGAGGTAAGTCGATTGTTCATACAGTTACGCGTATTTTCGTGGATTATGAGTTATGACTCTATTTGTATGGATGTATGTGACCGCAATACATTATTGTTGATCTTCAACAAGCGCGGCTTGTGAAAACAATTATACGCCACCTTCCTCTGGCACCTTGTCTGGGGCTTCATGATTTACAACGTTTCTGTATCACCAGGAGGTTATGTCAAGGTTTATGAAGAACATCGTTTTGCCAGATAGATTCCAAGTAATTGCTGGGTTGTGTACTATCTGTAGTATCATCATCAGTGGATGTCTCATTGTGGGGCGCCGTAATGTAGTAATTAGAATGTCTCTCAAACAAACACACACACACACACACACACACACACACACACACACACACACGCACACTCGAAAGTCCAGGTTCGTGTCGTGGCTTTCTTTCCCTCCACGTTGCTTCAGTTGACTTTACCGTGTATATGACTACCTGGCGATAGACAGTGGTCGACATATATGAATAATCTTCGTGCAGTAATAGCAACGTAACATTCTTTTTTATTCTCTGTCTATATTGATGAAATGCTAACAAGACTCAGCGTGTCTGAATTCGAATGTATGATTGGTCATCAGTATTACGGTGCTATTTTCTATATATGACATATCTTTAGTAGCTCCATCAATATACACATTGAACAAAATGTGTGATATATGTTTAGATTTTACATATGAATATGATTTACAATTCAACACATCAAAATGTCAACTTACTAAATATGACAGTGGTACCGATTGCCCATTTTACTTTGATGGTATACAAGTGAAACAAAGTAAAAAAGGTTGCATGTTGGCCATATTATTGGTCCTGGCACTCACCAGGTTATGGTAAAAGATACGCGTCGTGATTTTATATGGCGTGTAAATGCCGTCTCTGCTAATTTTGGATGTTGTAATATAAGAACAAAACGTCCTTTATTTACGTCGTACTGTACATCTTTCTATGGTGTACGTTTATGAATTTACAAGACAACGTGTTGATGAGTTTTATACTACGTGGCGTAAAGGTGTAGGAACATTTTTTAATCTACCAGTTTGCATTCATTGTAATATGACGCCACCGTTAGCAGATTGTTTACCAATTCAAAGTCAGATTATGTATCGAATGGTGCGATTTATACAGAGTTGCATAAAATGCAATAACAGTTTGAAAATGCTCGCTCATCTAACCCTTCAAAGTAGTTGTTCGTATATGTCTAAAACCTTCAATTACATCTTGTTCAAACTCCAAATTGATGCCATGACGTTCTGTAGTATGAAGTCTAATCACTTTTATGATATCATTCAATACCACTACAAGGAGGAGCTATATGAGCAACTTGTATGCAAAGTGTCATTAATAAAAATGTGTTAGATAGCATAGATATTGCGGGTAGCACTTGTTTTTATCTATAGATGAGTTGCGTTGATTACATGCTATTTTATGAACACACTAGTGCATATATATTATTTTAATAGAATTGTGCAATTTTAGTACGCGTAAATATATTATTATGCCGAAATGTTTACTTAAGATCTACCTCCATCTTCCGTCTATACTACCGTGCCATTTTACATAATCGTTCGCACCGTATTGTTCTCTGTTACCTCCAGCTTTTCCATCTCGCAATGCAATTCGTCCTTACTCACCTACACTCGCTGGTGCCATGCAGGTTTCCAACACGTTTTCTGTTAACTGTTACGTTTAACGTTCTCTTCACAGTGAGAGCCTATGTTACGTGCTCAATAAGATGGATCTGATCGTCCATGACGCACTTGTAAAGTTGTGCGTGGACTTCTACGACACCAAGGTGATCTAAGAGGCCAAACGAACATTGTTCAGTTGTGCCGCGGTGATTGTCCTGTGTGTAAGGCATCAGCGAAGACAAGGTCCTAGCAAGAACAAGAGCAACATGGAAGATATTATCCTGGTCTTCCACAAGTGCTCCAGCAGCAGAGGGCTCCCTAAATTTGTCGCCAGTGACTTGTCATGTCTGCCACCTCTTGACATGAACAACATCGACTTTGCCCACTTGCTGCATGAATTCCAGGGCATGCGTGTAGAGATGGCAAAGATGAGAGGAGACAGCCAGCAGTGCAAACAGGCGGGTGCTCCTCAGCGTGATTCACCGTGTTCGAAACGTGACACAGCAGTGGAAAAACCTGTGCCTTTGGTGTTCAGTTTGCCCTTACCTTCGGAATTGAAGAAATCTCGCCTCCAACATTGTGATCTGCCAGTGAAAACAAAGCCATAGCCACCTCGGCTTGTGAAGAAGACCAAGAATGATCAGTGTTCAACAGCCACTGCTTCTGAGGCGCATGTACCCAACGATAACGACAGCAGACACAGTGACCCATCTGGGAAGGACACCTAAGGTTTCATTTTAGTGTCTCGGAAACAAATGCCAAAGAACAGGTCATAAGTGGTCATTGGTATAGGACGAGTATCAGCACTGAAAGCAAAATCCGGACGATTTGTTTCACTGTTTGTGTCTATGCTAGTTCCTAGTACCTCTGAACATGATCTAGAACAGTTTGTGATGGATACGCATAAGTTAGCAGCGAAATGCAGCCAACTGAAAGCGATGCACAACAGCTGTGCGTCATTCAGGGTTGAAGTAATGTGTGAAAATGTAGCTGACTTCTACAGTCCTGAGAAGTGGTCTGCAGGGGTGTATCGAAGTTCTTCAACCAGAGAGCTTAAAGGTTTAACAATAATTAACAAGAATGCCATCCAGAAAATTAACTCTAGATGGCAGGTGGACAAGGAAGCCTTTTGGCTTATCGAGAGTCCAATACTTTCTTTTTATCTACGTGTATCCCGCCCTCTTAAGGTATGTGTCGAGTTTATTTTAAAATATATCCATGCTATTAGCACCAACACAATCATGAGATAATCTGTTCCACTCATTTACAGTCCTTTGTGAGAATGAGAACTTTCTTATATTTAATCTACACTGAGCCTTTACTAATGTAGCTTCACGTCCTCTGGTCCTTCTATCTTTCTTAACTGAAAAAACAATATTTCTATCAATATTTTCATAACCATTCAATATTTTAAACACTTCTATCTGATCTCCTCTCAATCTCCTGGTCTCTAGTGTTGTTAAACCACATTCTTTTAGACGTATTTCGTAACTAAGATCCCTCAGTTTTGGTATCATTTTAGTTGCTCTCCTCTGTACTCTTTTTTAGCATATATATGTCCTTCCTACGATATGGCCTCCACGCTTGAATACAATATTCTAACTGAGGCCTACCTATTGTTTTGTACAGCGGTATTATTAGCTCTTTGTTCCTTATATGTTATGTGTCGCCTAATTAATCTATGGATTTGATTTCCCTTCGAAGCGGCAATACCACATTGCTCTGAAACCTTCATATAAGCACTAATGGCTAACCCTAAGTATTTTTCTTTTATAGTAGTACTTAGTACAGAACCTCCCATTGTATATTGTACATTTTCGGTCACATGTCCTGAGTGGAGGCATTTACATTTCCCAAACTTGAACAACATTTGCCATTTTTCAGACCATTTTATCAACCTGTCAAGATCATCTTGTAAATGCTGTCTACATTCATCACGTTTAATCCTTCTAAAAAAATGTTTGTATCATCAGCAAATTTCAACACCTTGCTTGTTATAACATCGTCCAAATCGTTGATATATATTAAGAATAATACAGGTCCCAGTACTGATCCCTGTGGTACCCCATTCAAAACTGATTTCCAGATTGAAGTCTCCCCAACAACTACTACCCGTTGTCTTCTGTCAATTAGCCATTTTTCTATCCAGTTAATTAACCCATTTCCATGGCTGTCAACTTTATAAGTTTCAATTGTAATGGTTTCAAGAGTTTTGAAACCCAAAGACTGTACAACAGATATTGAGGTTATGTGTGATTGCATCTTTTCGGATCTTCATCCAATGGTAGACAGAGTCAACCTTAATATCCTGCCTGAGTATGGAGAGGAACACTCGAATGATCTAAAACAGCGTGTACATTGGGATAAGCTTTCCCTTAGTAGTATTAAACATTATGATAGAGGTACTAATAATGGTTTCAATAATATTATTATACCTAATAGTGTTAAGTGTGAAAACCCTAATTGCCCGCAATGTAATCATGATAATGACATTGATGTATTTTATGAGGATATTATAAAGGTGTTAGTTGGTTCCAGTGAGAACCTGGTGATAGACAGACACAAAGATAGAACATTTGTTACACCTGATTGGAACGACCAGGTAAAGGATTTGCATGGGGCTGCTAGAGATGCTTATCTTCTATGAAAGCAGTCAGGGAAGCCTAGTCAAGGGGTTATGTTTGATCCAATGAAGCAGTCTAGGGATAAGTTCAAACATGCTCTAAGGATGTGCAAAAGAAAGAAAAGCTCGAACATTGCTGATAAAATTGCTGAAAAAATGTGTGAAAAAAATGACGGAGCTTTCTGGAGAGAAATAAGAAACTATATGAACAGTAAAATTAAGTTACCAAATAATGTGGGTAATGTCCAAGGTCATGAAAATATCAGTGTGATGTGGCTAGTGCACCATAGCCACATATTTAAAATGGTGAAAGGCAGTAGTTGTGAAGAAATGCATGTCGATTTATACAGTGACAACTCTGTTTTTAATCCAACTATGATTGTCAGGGTGTGTGAAATTGAGGAAATTATTAAGGACCTCTCGTATAATAAAACTACCAGTGTTACTGTCTATTCCAATGGCTGCAATTCTAATTCATGCCTACCTACCTAAATTGATGCTAAAATGTGTCATTGTTCCTATCATCAAGGATAAGAATACACGTATCAGTGATAAGAATAACTACCGACCGATATGCTTATCAAATGTATTCACAAAGGTTGTTTAAAAAATACTGTATAGTCATATGCAGACTTGGTTGCAAACTACATGCAACTAATTTGGTTTTAAACCGAAACATGGTACAGAAACGTGTGTATTTTTGGTAAAAGAAGTCATAAGGTACTATAGAACACATGGTTATTGTTTGTGTGTAGCCGTTCTGGATGCATCCAAGGCCTTTGACAGGGTGAACCACGTTAAGGTATTCTCAAAACTACTTAAGCGTGGTGTTCCCAATTGGATGATAAAAGTAATATGTCAGTGGTATTGCAATCAGTCATTGTGTGTAAGATGGGGTTCAGTATTCTCTAACTTCTTTTCTGCCAATAATGGTGTAAGACAGGGCGGTATGCTATCCCCATTATTGTTTAATGTATATATTAATGACGTCAGTGTGTTACTTTCGAGACTATCAGTGGGTTGTTGTAGTGGTAACACCATCATTAACCACCTGTTGTATGCGGATGATATTGTGTTGCTTGTTCCCTCAGCCAAGGGCTTACAAAAGCTTATTGATGCAAACTATTCATATGGATGCAATAATGATATTAAATTTAAGTCAAATATGTCAAGTATTGAAGATAGGTCAGATAGCAAATATAATGTTGGAGGAAACTCTGTTAAATGTGACCAAGTCCTATAAGTATCTTGATCATATAATAACTGATACTTTGTGTGATTAAGCTGATATAAAACCTAAACAATGGAGCCTTTATGGCAAGTGCAATGTTTTGCTTAGAAAATGTTATGTTTGTTCTAAACAAGTTAAAAATAAGTTATTCTCGTGCTATTGTAGTAATGTGTATTTGTGCTCATTACGGGTTAAATATAGAAAGTTGTCATTTCAGCGTTTCATTGTGTCTTACAATAATGCATACACGACCTTACATAACCTGCCTATGAGATGCAGTGCAAGTATCATGTTTGCCACTTCGGTTGTTGACAGTTGTAACACTCGTATTAGAAAATGCATTTACAGTTTAATGAGCAGGTTATCTATTTCCACCAACTTAATTGTACAGTGCACTCTTATTTGATGTAGTATGTCAGGTTAATCAGCGGGGACGCGTCCGTTTTTCTATTGAATTGAAGTCGCAATCAAAGGTCACTCCTAGATTCCGTACTGATGCTGCTGGTGTGATATTTTGACTCAGGATGCATGTTGGAAAAAGTCATTAAGTTTATCTCGCTGCATTGGAGTACCAATGATGAGGAATTCAGTTTTGTCTGCATTTAACTTTAATTTACTATCGGTCATCCATGAAAAAACATCTTGGAGACAATCGTTGTGTCGGTTTAGAGAGTGACTTGTATCGGGCGTGGCCAAGGAAATGTAGATATGTGTGTCATCTGCATAAAGGTGATGATCCAAGTTATGACTTTGGATTACAGAGCTGAGTGGCGTAGTGTAGAGAGTGAAAAGCAAAGGCCCAAGAACGGAACCCTGGGGAATGCCACATGAAGTGGGGAGTGAGTTTGAAAAGTAATTATCTATCTTTATACATTGATGTCTATTGGTTAGGTATGAAGAAAACCAGGTCAGAGCTGTGCCAGATATGTCATACCACATTGGTAAACGTTTGACAAGAGTGTTGTGATCAATGGTATCAAAGGCGGCAGACAGATCAAGCAAGGTAAGTGCAGTTACTTTGCCTTTATCAATGTTTAATATAACATCATTGTGTACTTTTAGGAGAGCAGTCTCAGTAGAATGAAATTGTTTGTATGCTGATTGGAGCACACTGGATAAACAAGTTGAGCTAATATGACGCCTTAGACGGCTTGCTACGACTTTCTCAAGTATCTTAGAAATAAAGCTAAGATTAGAAATTGGCCTATAATTTTTGAAATCATCTTTTGGCAGAGAAGTCTTCTTGAGAACAGGTTTTACATGTGCGTCTTTAAAATAATCTGGGAATTTACCCGAACTCAGTGATAAATTTATGATATTCGTTATTGTACCAAGTAAAGAGTCAAGACATGCTTTTAGTAGTATGGCTGGTAATGGATCGAGATCGCATGACTTATTTGGGGAGGACATTATTATTTTCCTCACTTCATCAACTGTGGCTGGCTCAAACAATACAAGTGGAGAATTTACTTGTGGGGAGTCCACATTTACAGTACTTAAAGTGTGACATGGAAAAGCAGAACGTATAAGACTTATTTTATCTTTGAAATGACTAGAAAACGAGTCACACAGAGATTTGACTGACACATGACTAGGTAGAGATGGAGGCGGCCGTCTGTGTAAAGTATGATTTATGCAGTTCCATAGCTGACGTGGGTTATCAGAGTTACTCGAGACCATGTTTGTGTAATAATCTGATTTAGCTTTGGCCATTTGTCTGTTGCAGTAGTGACACTGTTTAGAATATCGTAATCTGTCTAAAGGCGAGCGTGATTTACGCCATACACGTTCAAGATAGCGCCGGCGCTTTTTAGATTGTAGAATTTCAGGAGTCATCCATGGAGCATGTGGCTTTTGGGACACAGATTTAGATCTCAGGGGTGCATGTTTATTAAGTAAATCTTTGAGTACTTGACAGTACTGTCGACACAGATCTGACAGATGTTCTTTGGGGTTACTGATGAGGCAATGTCAGTCTTACTGATCGGTCGGTAAAACACATTGTGTTTGGACTCTACGGGCATTCTAGGAACTCAGCAATGAAAGTGTGGTGGTCTGATAAACCATCTGAAGCAGTAGGTGTCTGAATATTGTTACAATCTGAACGGGTGATTATGAGATCGAGCCAGTGGCCATGTATGTGTGTTGAGAAGGTAACATGTTGTTTCATGTCATAAGATGCCAGAATGTCACTAAATGTACTTGTTGTTGATGAAGGTGTGTCCAGATGAAGATTAAAATCACCGAGTATATAAAATTCTGAATAAATAGTTGCCAGATTTTCAAGTAGATCCTGGAATTCTTCAAAGAAATGGGCAGGGTGTCCTGTAGGGCGATAAATGCACACAAAATAAGCAGAGAAATATGAATCGGAAATTTCGGCACAGATGGCCTCAAAGCTGGAGTAATCATGGTTTGATTGCAAATTAACTTTGAACTGTTTTGAGACGAGAAATCCAACACCACCACCTCGCCCAACTGAACGTGGGCGATGATGGAAGGTGAAACTGGAAGGAGAAATGTCAGCAATGCATGCAGCTGTGTCATGTGGTCTGAGTCAGGTCTCAGTGACTGCAAGGATATCTATTGTCTTGGAAGTTAATAAATCGGTAAGGGAGGCTGTTTTGTCTCGAATAGATCGAACGTTAGTGGTGGCTACTCGAATATTGCGCCTGATAGCAGGTCCAGGATTAAGACTTACATCTCCTGCTAGTAGTAAAATAATTGCCAATTTAAACGTTGGCTTAGAGCGGGGGATTGGCAGTAACTTTCTATTAAAGCAAATATTAAGACATGGCAAACTGTGAAGATGTGACAAGGAATGTTGTGTTCTCATGTACTGAGAAACTGTTAAAATGACAGCAGACCGTTTGGGACTAAGTGGCTTGCACAGCGTAAAATCGTGACCTCTCGAAGCAGCAGAACAGGATAAAAATAAAACACACAATAAAAATGCTGGTGACATTGTCTTTCCTCAAAATGGTGAAGAATAAAATGAAAATGTCTCATAAAAATAATAAATAATTGAAAATAATAAAATATTCTAAAACTGTATAATTGTACTAAAAATAATGTAAATTTCTAGGTTATTAAAGAGTGGGTTGGCGATAATCAATGGCAATATTGATTATTGGCGATAATCAATGGCAGTATGATTGTTCGCGCTCAGCAGGCCTGTGCAAGTAACAAGACGTTTAGTGCCCATGCAAAGAAAAGTCAGAGGTATTCACCCCCAGGGCGATTCTGGGTATAAAAGAACGTCTTGTTGAAAAGGCCTGTTAGTATATAGTTTATAAGGGGACTGCCCCTGCCTTAGTATGTTGTGTACGTAAGCCTGCTAGCGCGAAAATCAAATCGACCTGTATTATCGCCCAAATAATTTAAGTACAAGATTTAACAGCGTTGGTGGTGACAATTTATAAAATGTTTGTTTAAGCAAACAGTACAATACGTTGACACTAACTCTACATTAGTGTCACAGACAAAATTAAACGTTAAATTGCAAAAATGATTTTGAATCACGCAGTGACAAAATAAACAAGTAGGTCTTAGGTGATTTACTCCAAACAGCCCAAACTTGAGCTAACGCAGGAGTTGTATGGTGCTTGTTTGTGCGCATGCGTTGTGGCTAATTTGATTGCTTATTTTATAGGCACTTTAGATGATTGGGTGTGGTGAAAGGGAGGTTCATGATCGCTGTTTGAAACGCTATGGGGCTTTCTAGTTCAGTAATCGGTGGTGGAATCATATTCCAGATTCGAACTGCTCGAGGGTAGACAGAGAACACTGCTGCATTGATGCGGCACGGTTTTTTGACTGTGTTAGTAGACCTGGTGGGGGGGTGATGTTGATTATGTTATTTAATATTTTGTAAAATGTCATGGTTTGTTTGATAATGCGTCGTCGTTCAAGAGTTGACCATCGAAGGGTGGCTATTAGGTCTGCTGCGTTTGTTTGGCGTCTGTGGTCATTTCTGACAAATCTGGCAGCACAGTGTTGTACTCTTTCAAGGTGTTTAATTTGGGTGGCAGTGTGTGGGTTCCATATGGGAGAGGCATACTCGAGTTTTGGTCGGTCGCATGTTATAGGCTGTTTCTTTTACTTCAGGTTTGCATGGTCTGAGGGTTCGTTTGATCATGCCTAGGACTTTCGAAGATTTGGAAGCTATGTCAGTGATATGGTTAGCCCAGGTTAGTTTAGAATATAATTTTATTCCAAGATATGTGTGACTAGAGGCGGTAGAGAGTGGTATGCCAAAGAGTGAATATGAATGTAGTCTGGGTTTGGTTTTATTTGTTATTGGGAGATGCACACATTTATATATGTTAAATTCCATCTGCCATTTATTAGACCATGTTTGGAGTTTGATCAGGTCAAACTGGAGAGTTTCGTGGTCGGTTTCGGATGTGATTTTGCGATATATAATGTTGTCGTCTGCAAAGAGATTGGACATTTTCGGTTATGTCGTTTATGTAGAGTAAAAATAGGACAGGTCCTAGGACTGAGCCCTGTGGTACACCAGATGTAACATTTGTTCTGTCCGACAGGGCTCCATTGACCGATACTCTCTGTTTGCGATTGGATAGAAACGATTTGATCCAGTTTTGTGTGTTTCCAGTTATTCCATAGAAAGCTAATTTGGATAGGAGGCGTTTATGGGGGACTTTATCGAAGGCTTTGGCGAAATCGAGTAGGATGGCATCTATTTGTGTCTTATTGTCCATAGCAGTCACCCAGTCGTGGACTGTCTCGATGAGTTGGGATTCACAAGACAGACCTGGTTGGAATTAATGTTGGAAGTGGAGGATTATGTTGTGTTTGTGTAAGTGATTCCACGTGTTGCTTAGAATGATGTGCTCCATAACTTTGCAGAGGATGCATGTTAACGAAATTGATCTATAATTAGCAGGGTCTGATTTGTGGCCATTTTGTGTATTGGTGTTACTAGTGCTTGAAGCCAGTCATCTGGGAGTTTGCAAGTGGTGTATGACTGCTGGAAAATGTGTGTGATGATGGGGGCAATTTCCAGTGCAGTCTCTTTAAGGACTCTGGCTGGGAGTTCGTCGGGGCCTGTAGCTTTATTTTGGTTTAGGTTTTTCAGTTGCTTAATTACTCCGTCTATCCCGATTTCGAGGGAGGGCATATTGGGATAGATGGATGGAGCTAGTTGGGGGATGGGGTACATTTCTTGAGTAAACACGGAACTAAATTGGTTGTTAAGTGTATTTGCTTTGTCGTGATCATTTGTGATTGGTTGGTCGTTTGCTTGCAGTGTAGGGATGCCAATGTATTCTCGTTTGTTTGCTTTAATGAATTGTTTTGGGGTTGTTTTTAGGCTGTCTCCAATGTGATTGTTTAGATAGTCTGAGTAGGATTTGGTTGCAGCTTTAATGGCTTGTTTTCGGCGTTGCCTAAACCTTTCCCAGTCACTATTACGTCCAGTTTGTTTTGCTTTTTATGGCTTTTGTTGCGTTTTCTTTGCATTCTTATCATTTCACGTGTTATCCAGGGGAGGTGGGTTTTTGCTTTGGTGTTGCGGCTGGGAATATTATTCTTGACTAATGAAGTAAGATTATTCCAGAAAAAATTCCAATTTGTGTTGACATGTGTTGAATTTGGGTTCGTGTCAAAGTATGTTGTTGTTAGTTGTTTTATATCATCTTTAAGCTTATCCTAGTTTGCAGATTTATATTGGAACATTTTGTGTGGTGGTTTACTGTTACGGATTGGATTTAGGTTTACGTTAAAGGTCACAGCTTCATGATCACTCATGCCGGGAGTGGTGTGAGTGTTAGCAATTATCGATGGATTAGAAGTGAGTATGAGGTCAAGGATATTGCCGGAATCAACTCGTGTGGGATCGTTGACCATGTTTTGTAATCCAAATTCTCTAATTAGTTCTAGCAGTTTGTTATGCTTGCTGGCAGTTCTGTTGTCAGTGGTTTGCTGCTTGCCCCAGTTAATATCAGGAAGGTTGAAGTCACCTGCTATAACTACATTAGGAGAAGTTTTTGTGTGATCTGTACAGTTTTGTTAGGGATTCGTGGAGAGCTTCAAGGGATTGAAGGTTGGTAATAGGATGCAAAGTATATGGATTTCTTTCGTGTGAAATGGATTTTTGTCCATACTATTTCACAGCTTGAGTTTAGTTTTGTAAGTGGTTCTGCTACAATGTCATCGCGGAAGGCAATGAGAACTCCACCACCATGGGTGTTTCTGTCCTTTCGGATGGCGCTAGGCCTACCACCTTACGCCACCTAGCGACCAACCCATCTGAATGTTTGTTAACAACGCACTTGCCGGCTCACTCCATTAAGTGACATTTTAATAAGATTGTATATATCCGTAAGCGTGGTTTCAATTTTAATATATACCTTTCTCTCAATGCAACACTGGGTAATTATGGTTAGAACTGTATTTTTAATATTGCATTTGAGTAGCTTATTGTTTGATTTCAGGAACATTAAACGTAGGAAAATTAAACATGTGTGTTTACGGTGTAGTTGTAGAAAGTACATACAGCTGGCAAGTTAGAACCATGACGCGTTTCCACCGAAGATAAACATTCAGCAATCTGCCTTCCTGTAGTGTTGCGGCTGAATAACTCGGCTATGTACACACTGACAAACTACAGGTTGTATTGATGGCAGAGTGTAAACTGAAAAAAGATTAATACGCATAAACACACCAAACACACTTGGGATACACCATGCACAAACACACCTAACGTTTCACATAAATGCGAAGTACTAGCATACACACACACACACACACACACACACACACACACACACACACACACACACACACACACACAACCACGCACACACACAACCACGCACACACACAACCACGCACACCCTTTACCGCGATTCCTTGATTCATTACAGTTCTGAGCACTATCTCAACATGTTTATGGTACTAATTATATTACATCACCAATATTTTGACCGTGTGCTGACCTATGACGGACACGCATGGAAATGAGAAATACGTAAGTTAATATGTTATGTTGCGTTTTTTTCCTGAACACTTTTTTAGAAACGAACAGGTAACAATAACTGGTATAAGAAAAGGACACTACCAACGTTTTTAAACACTCCTTCGATTATATCAAACATGTTGTATTATAATTATACAGGAATTATTTAATTGTGTTAGAAAACGTCAAAAATCACCGCATGCCGTTTAACATGTCGTATGATTGTATTGGAAACGTTGTCGCAAATGTCCCAGTTGGTACCAGTGCAGAGGTGCAAATGATAACACCACGTGAATTGCATGTGAAAACCGCAGTAATAACGTGAAAGCACTCTGCTTCAGCCATCACATAATTATTATGCGTTATATGAATACGAGTAGTAATGTAGAACACAAACTGACTGTTGCAGTGACACGACGACAAAACAGGTAGTACGCGTTTATTCTTAAGTATAATTCTACTGTTACTCTAAGTTTATTATGAAGTATAAATTTACAATCAAAGTTAGCGTAAGTCCATGACACCCAATTATATGTTCAAACGAACTGTAGGACGGTACATCCCACATACATACGACAGACATATACGAAATATAGATCGCAATCTATGGTCACATGGTGGATTTTCTTGTTAAACATAACTTGATAAACCTATCTCAACATGGGTTTCTAAAAGCGAGGTCATGCTTAACAAATATGTTATGTTTTTTGGAAGATATCACTAAGTGGGTAGATGATGGATAACCAGTAGATATCTTCTACTTAGATTTTCAAAAAGCTTTCGACAAAGTGCCACATCAAAGATTACTGCTTAAATTAAAGGCCCATGGCATAGGAAATGGTATAATTAACTGGATAAAAAAAATGACTGATTGACAGAAGACAACGGGTAGTTGTTGATGGGGAGGCTTCAAACTGGAAATAAGTTTTGAGTGGGGTTCCACAGGGATCAGTACTGGGACCTATATTATTCTTAATATATATAAACGATTTGGACGATGATATAGCTAGCAAGGTGTTGAAATTTGCAGATGATACAAAAGTGTTTAGAAAGATTAAAAGTGATGGAGATAGACAGCATTTACAAGATGATCTTGACAGGTTGATCAAATGGTCTGAAAAGTGGCAAATGTTCAATTTTGGGAAATGTAAATGCCTTCACACAGGACATAGGAACGAATATGTAGAATATACAATGGAGAGCTGTACTAAGTACTACTGTAAAAGAAAAAGACTTAGGGCTGACAATTGGTGCTGACATGAAGGTTTCAGAGCAGTGTGGAATTGCAGCTTCAAAAGGAAATCAAATCCTTGGATTGATTAGGCGAAATATAGCATATAAAGAAAAAGAACTAATAATACCGTTGTACAAAACAATAGTTAGGCCTCATTTAGAATATTGTATACAAGCGTGGAGGCCATACCGCAAGAAAGACATAGATATGCTAGAAAGAGTACAAAGGACTAAAATTATACCAAAACTGACCAGGAGATTGAGAGGAGATCAGATAGAAGTGTTTAAAATATTGAATGGTTATGAACATATTTATAGAAATATGTTTTTTTTTTCAGTTAAGAAAGATAGAAAGACTAGAGGACATGAAGTTACATTAGTAAAGTAGCAGTGCAGATTAGACGTAAGAAAGTTCTAATTTTCACAAAGGACTGTGAATGAATAGAACAGATTATTTGATGATTGTGTGGGTGCTAGTAGTGTGAATATGTTTAAAATTAAAATCGACACATACCTCAGAAGGGCTGGATATATGTAGATAAAAGGGTTGGACTCTCGATAAGCCAAAGGGCTTCCTTGTCCACCTGCTATCTAGAGTTAATTCTCTGAATGGCAATCTTGTTAATTCTTGTTAAATCAATCGTGTAAATACATTATCATGATACTGATACGGATAAAATAAATCATAAAGGAATACTCAGTAATAATTATAATAATAGTAGTAGTAGTAGTGATAGTAATAGTAGTAGTCTTATTATTATTATCATTATTATTAGTTATCGTAGTAGTTGTCTAAGTATTAAAAGTAGTAGTAATTGTAGTAGAGTATTAATATAGAAATATAAGGCTGATTGTCTCAACCAACCAATTCTACCCAATGTTTCTATCATGAAAGGAAACGCTTTCCCAAAGTTACCAACACACCAACAAACACATTGCACTATGCTTGTGAATTATACTCTATTTGACATTCTGGACATGTGTCCACTGCCTAGCCGCTTTAATGTTGATCGAAACGGTGTTATATATATATATATATATATATATATATGACCTCTTATCTGTTGTCTGGTTCCCAACTCACCATGTGGCGCCACTGTTATATTAAGGGCAGGCGATGCGCCTCTGTTCTCTCTAGCGAATGATGCAGGAACCTGATTATACTGCCGCTGGTTTTGTCGTATTACCATATACATATTACGTCTCACCACATCAAATTTAAGTGCCATTGGGGCATGGGGCACGCAAAACCCATAAACGCGAGCGCACACACACACGCACACGCACACAAGTAAACATGCGAACACACGCACAAGCACTCGCACGCTCGAGCGCACATAGGCATGCTTGATTGCTTGCTTGAGAGAATGAATATGTAAACACATACATCCATGAACACATACGTACAAACGTACATACGCATATACATACATACGTATATACATGCATACGTAAATACGTTCATACATGCATACGTACATACATGCATACGTATATACGTACAAACATCCATGCATGAATGCATGTATGCATACAAACATACATACATACATACATCCATACATACATACTGTACATACGTACATACATGCATACATACATACATACATACATACATACATGTATACATACATGCATACTTACATACATACATACACACATGCATACGTATGCAGGTTCTGCCACACGCGAACTCGCATTACTATTATTCTTGCACAAAACCAAATATGTATTATGTACTCCAAATCACGCAAAGTATAACGTCACACAAAATGCCATATTATTCTGTCAGGCTTTGTCGTACCAACTTGGTAATTGCTGGCGACAGCTATAAAAGCTAAGTTCTTTTATAGAGCGGTATGCAGTTCTTAGAACTGACCAAAGCCATTTGAGCTATCCTCGTTGGTTGTTCAATCGAAAACCATCTAGACTTCCCTACAAAACGTTCAGCCACACTGCAATTATTGCGCGAATATTATTCATACATGAATGTCAACCACTGTGTATACTATATCCAGTTACTTTTTCACACAGCTGGGTGAACTGGAGTATCGTAAAATGAACGAACGTCTACGAGCATCGTAGCAGCAGCAGCAGCAGTAGCAGCAGCAGCAGCATCAGCAGCAGTAACAGCATTAGCAGCAGCAGCAATAACTGCAGGAGCAGCTGCAGCACCAATAACAGCAGCAGCAACATGCAGCAGCAACAGCAGCAGAACCAGCAACGAATCAGCGCAGCAACGCAGAAAGGCAGCAGCGCAACAGAGCAAACAGCTATCGTAGTCTTCTATTCCACTTTGAGAACAAAATCTTTGAAGTAGGTTAGTTTCTGCCCAGATTTGTTGATGAGTTTTGCCACCATGGACTGTTTATAAACCGCGGCGTCTTGAAGCGTTTTCAAAATTACTGGATCTTTTTTGAATTCATCTCGGAGCTCATTTGCATCGACGATTACGTGAATGCCGTCCTTCCTGTTGTATAGAAGCAAAAGGTTTAAGACAAGGTTTTGCAACGTACATGCACATCATATACTTAAGATAACCTTCATTAAATTATATGCGAATAGTTATTTTGTAACGTGTTTGTCCCAAGATATTAACATACACATGACGGGTGACATTATGGCACCGAAAATTAATTGTCTTAATTAAAGGTTTCAAATAACAATCTCTGAAATTGAGCAAAATTACGCTTTGCAAATTCATGTTTTCCGTTTTCTTTCACTGTTATTTTCCTAACTTTTCATTATCCAGGTCATAGACATAATATCACGAGTAAAATGTACGTAATTTTCATAAACCAACCAATAAATATTTCATATTATAGTTTTCATATGCAAATGTACGAAGTGGACTCTCGTTATACGGATCACGGTGGGATTTTTTCAAACTGTTCCAAGTAGGAACGTAAAACAGGCCACAGTGGGATTTTTAAAATGTTTCTTCTAAGCTGAAGTTTCTAGCAGTAGGAGTCCTAATTGCGAGCGTTCACTGTTCTGTCCACAGTTGCTTTATGGGGATAATGGCGAACCAATGTTAACTACCAGTAAAGGTTACAATGCAGTCAGACATAACTGTAAGTCGAGTAACATCGCGGCGGGGATATTTTTCAACAGATCACTGGAAAGGTATCATTTTATTCTTACGTATGCACTTACATTTCGAATGATGTAACGTAGCAATTAACGTACACATCTGCCAGTGTAATCTTAATCTGGAAACAAAACATCATTAGGGTAAATGTTGCTTTCAGCACCGGATAAAGAGGGTGTTAGTGGTAAATATTATGGTGAAGTGCAAGGTATATACATTGGACTCACAGTCATATTTCTAAGACAGTGTCTTTGTTATACGCATACATGCTTGTAACAGACACACAGTCAGTCAGACAGATGGACGCAAGTTTGGTGCCTTAACTGCAAAGCCTATAGAAGGAATGTCTTAAAGTTCGGGATGCACTGTCGTTTTTCGCCCAATCCGACCGTCGGTGTTAAATTGGTCAGGTCGGTGTCACTCAGCTAGTGTTTCCACACGTCACTTTGAAATCGGGGTTAGTTGGTGTCAGTCTGGCATAGTCGAAGGTTTTCCAGCAATGTGGTAACTTAGATCGTTCTTCATCAATGGTTGGTTGGTTTGTGTGTTTGTGACTTCACGCTAACATTTTAGAAGTCGGTGTGCGAATACGTTGCCGCTATGATCAGGTCAGCAGTCCCTGGTCGAGTCTGGCTCAGTCGGTGTCAGTCGGCGTATCGAATACACTGCTGTCGGGGTGAGCCGGACAGACATACGGACCGACCGAACTAGCCTGGACAGTCGTCTGGGTCAGTCTGGTCTGGTCGCCGGTCTGGTCTGGTCGGGCGAAAAGTACATGCACGCACCGACGCGCGCGCGGACACACACGCACAAATACATACACACAAACACACACACACACACACACACACACACACACACACACACACACACACACATGCACACGCACACGCACACACACACAGTGTTATTCCATGTAGCTGTTTTTTTTAATTGTCGTGTCATGCAAATCTGAAAGATATTCCATCTTCAAGTTGTATAAATTTAGGTATTGACTGGCAACACATGACAACTAATTATCAACCTAACCAAAATTAGTCCACGTCACATGATGGGCAAATATGAACGGAATAGCGACGTGTTCATATTTGTAGCAGTTTTTCCTATAAGTGTCTGTTATGAAACTAATTTAGGACTTTCCTTGGGTGATCGTAATTATGAAGGGGTCTGAATTACCGATGTGACCACAAAAGTAGTTCGAATGTATGTGTGTGTACATTCAATGTATGATTCGATTTGGTGTTTGTGTGTATATATGGAGTGCGTGCGTGCGTGCGTGCGTGCGAAGTAATCGTTTGATGATGACGACAATTATGGTAACGATGACGATAATGATAACGACGATAATAATGGTGACAGATGCCGATGTTTGCTGATTAACGAGTTTCCACCGTCCGCTGCTGTAATAAGAAAATGTGTAACGATTTGAATTATTTCTTCAGTGTTACTGACCGCGTCGCACACTGATTTCTGGGCTTTGTAGTAATCCGTGTTGTTTCGATATTCAATCTTAGGTGTTGCTGTCGAAATGTTACTTTGCAAGTTGAAACCTTCTGTAACATAAAATCATATCTCGGTTTCACTTTGAAAGAAAAAAGTCTCGAAACATATATGCTAATTCGCATTGACCGTGATTATGGTGATCTCTTAGCGGTCAGAGGGAAGAAGCAAAGATCATTAAACTGACAGAAGCATTACTAGTTTCACCAACATAACAACGTGGGTGATTTGACGAAGGCTATCACCACATAACATGTCGCACTGGTTTCAAACGTGCTCTCTTCATAGACAAATGAAACAACTTTGAGACAGAGACTTTAGGTATGTCAGTTCGACAGTATTATACATCGAAACAGCGCTTTGCAAAGGGAAAATCACCTTCTGGTGAGTTTGCATAAAGTCTGCACTATGATGCTGCGTAGCACTCTTACACATAATAATAGAATCAGACGTTTGTAGCTGATTGAACAAGTACAACATTCACACCGACCGTTGTGTCCTATGCCTTCAGGTATCACCCAGAACGTACTGTCCACACTTAGGTACATATTTGAAAATATTACATTCTTGCTAACCTCTTGTTGAAAGTTGGTGCGCCGAGATGTCATCGCAAATAAATTCCGTGTAACGGGCATAAATGAGTCGATCGTTGATGTACTTAACGCTTCTGTCAATGTCTTTAGCGGCAGTTTCTAATTTGCTTCTGTAGAAGTGCAGACGTCCTTCAAGGAACATCCCAACTGTCTTGTCCGCACTGTAAGTATACAACCACAAGATCACATAAATGTATCACAATATCACCGGTTTCACTAAGTATCGTAAACACTCGTTTCTTCCCACGTGACGTACCGACGGCGGTTGTAAGTCTATTCATGGAGTATTCTAAGACGGCAAATTATAACTACGACGGAGTCCATTAGAATGTATCGTTATTTGCTGATTAAAAGTGTGATAAATGGACCACGTGTGTAAAATGTTACGGGAATCCAACTAAAACCGTATCCACGACGTATGTTGTGTCCTTGTCTTTGAATTTTAAGGTATCTGTATCTGTATTTTGACTGGCAAAATGTCCTATGGACACATCACGCTAGTGCGCATGGTGGCTCTTATGGATTGATTTTTTACATGTTGGGCTAGACTAATCTGTAATGAATTCAGTGATGTACTTGATACAATGCTTGGAGGTAGAGAATTCCACTCTTTTATTGTGACTGGGAAAAAGCTGTTTCCAAATATGTTTGTCGAGTGCCTGATTTGAACTAACTGTTTATTATGTTTACGTGAGCATCTGGTGTTGCGTTTGATGTATTGATCTAGTGGGATATCTATGAGGTTATGTTCCATTTTATATAATATGCTAAGTCTTTGGGTTTTTCTTCTTGATTGGAGGGTGTCCCACTGGAGATCTTTAAGAAGTTGTATTACCGTTCCTGGCTCTCTAGAATAGTTGTTCTTACAAAATCTGGCGGCTTGTCTCTGTGTTCTTTCTATGAGTTTGATATTTCTTAGGCAATGTGGATCCCATGATGCTGACGCATATTCAAGTATAGGGCGGACAAGGGTTTTGTAGGCTATGGACTTGATTTGGGTTGGGCATTTATTTAAATTTCTTCTAATAATTCCCAATGTCTGCTGTGCTTTTTTGTGACTGAGTTGCTTTGTATTGTCCAATTTAATGTATTTGATATATGTATGCCAAGATAACAGTGCGATTCAACAGATTTAAGTTGTTGTCCGCAGAAGGTTAGAGATTTGGTGTCGGTTTTCTTGAGGCTATTGTCATTGTATAACATTTAATGGGGTTGAATTTCATAAGCCACGTGTGTTGCCATTTCTCAAGTTTGAGCAGATCGTTTTGGAGGACAGATGTGTCTTGGTCAGTTTTAATCGGTGAATATAACAGGCAGTCGTCTGCAAAAAGGCGAACAGTTGAGGAAAGATTGTCTGGCAGGTCATTTATGTAACGTAGGAAAAGTAGGGGCCCCAGTACTGTGCCCTGTGGTACCCCAGAAATGACTTGAGTTGATGTTGACTTGGATCCATTAATAACAACCTGTTGAGTTCTTCCTGTAAGGAAGCTATTTATCCATGATGATAATGGGCCTGTGATGCCATAGTGTTTGAGTTTGTGAATTAGTCTTTTATGTGGAACTTTATCGAATGCTTTGGTGAAGTCAAGGATGGCCATGTCTACAGATTTCTTCTCATCAAGTGATTTGCTTATGTCATGGATTGTTTGGATTAATTGTGTTTCAGTTGATCTTTTGGCATAGAAGCCATGTTGGTGGTCAGTTAGAATATGGTGCAGTTCAATGTGTTTCATAATGTAACTATGTATGATGTGTTCAAGAAGTTTAGAAACCACAGGTGTTAAGGATATTGGTCTGTAGTTAGATGTTTCTGCTCTACTTCCTTTCTTAAAAATTGCTGTTACATTGGCTTTTTTCCAGGTATTGGGGACTTGTCCAGAGTCAACAGATGATTGGAAAATGTCATGTATTACTGGTGCTGGATGAGAGGCATATCTGTTTAAGAACCATGGTGCCATCTAGTCCTTGCGATTTAGAAATGTTAATTTTGGAGAGTTGATCAAGTACTCCTTTAAGTGAAATTGTTAGTTTGGGGATTTCTCCATGTGGACTTCTGGCCATATCTGGTAGGGTGGAATTTCCTTCGTGTGTAAAGCCACTTTGGAATCGATTGTTTAAGGCTTCTGCTTTATGTTTGTCGTCGCTAATGATGTTACCCGCAATGTTAAGGTCCCCAATACCCTGGTTATCCTGTCTAAATTTAGAAATGAAGCTCCAAAATGATTTAGGTTTCTCTGTTATTGTTGTTGTCAGGAATTGACTTACGTAGGATAGTCTAGCAGAACGAAAGTGTTTATGCATGTTTCTCCTGATGTCACAGAATTCTTTCCAGTCTTCTGGATTTCTAGTTCTTTTTGCTTTGTTATTTAGCTGTTTCTTTCTTTTGCACATTTTCTTTAAATCTTTATTGAACCAGGGAAGATTGTGTTTTGAAGTAGTAAGACGGTGCGGTACATATTGGTTCATAATGTTGATGATTTTCGTGGAAACAAGATTCCACTTGTCATTGACTGTCATGTTTTGGTTTTAAGAGAAGTATTCATGTGTAAAGTTTTCAAGAGATTTCTGGATGTTAATGTTGTCGGCTTTATTTCTAATGAAGACTTTACGTTTCGGACGATGTTTGCGTTTGGGCGAGTTGTTTACTTCAATGATGACTGTGCTATGGTCTGCTATTCTGTCTACTACATTTATCTTCTTTATTAACCCAGGTCTATTGGTGAAGACAATATCTAACATATTGTTGGCATTTCCCTGTCTGTGCGTGGGTTCCTTGACATGTTGGATCAGTCCATGTTCCTCTGTAAGAGAAAGTAATTTATTGGCAGCAGTTGTACTGTATCCATTGTTAGGTGTGACTTGGTGAATTTCCCAATTGATGTTAGCGAGGTTGAAATCGCCAGTAATTATGACATTATGTGTGTTGATCTTGTTACCTAATTTAGAAAGGGCTAGGTCTAGTTCTTCGATTTGAGTTCCATTAGAGTCATTTGGGGCACGATAGAGGGTACACATGATTATTGGTTTCATTCCTGTTATCTGGGTTTCAGTCCAAATGCTCTCACTGTTAGTGTCTAGGTCTGGTAGGTGGCTTGTGATGAGGTCATCTTTTGATATTTGAAATACCCCCCTCCAGTAGTGTCTGTTTCTCTGTCCTTTCTAAAGACGTTAATGTTGCTTGGGAATATTTCTCCATTTTTTATTGAGGGATCTAACCATGATTCAGTGCCACAGATGATGTCTGGGTTGTGTAGATTGTTTAGTGCTTCGATGTCTGAGGCTTTCTTTTTAACGCTTTGGCAGTTTACGAGGATGCATCTGAAGTTTGGTCTCTTTTTCGGTCTATATGCTTTCTTACTACTAGTTGTATTGTTGTTGGTGGTTTCGTTTAGGTTATGACTGTTACTGTCCAGAGGATAAAAGGGATTTGCCGTTGGGATTTCTGTATCTCTGAAGAAAGAATTTGTGAAGTTGTTGCATTCGGGGCAGGCCCACGAACACGAGGAATTTATTAATCGTTTGTATTCATTGTCATCTATTGCACAGCATTGTGTGTGGATCCAGTTTAGGCAGTGGTCGCACTGAATTGCTTTATGGTCATTTAGGACATCCCCATAGCAAATGCCACAGGGTGCTGAGCAATTTGAACAGTGCCATGGTACATTTAGGTTTCTGTAAGTGTTATTAAATTCTTGTCTGGATATCCTGGCGCATTTGATGTGTGTTGATTTATTACAATCATTACAAGTTAGGATGAGTGCATTAGACTTTATTGATTTCTTACATGAGTGACATTTGGAGGGGCCTGGATTTAATTGAACATCTCCTGATAGCATGATGCATAGAAGTATGGACAATGTTGTTGTTGTCCTGGATTTGTACGGTAGAGGAGTGATCAGTAATCCAATGGAGGTGCTGGATTTGAGACATTTAAATTGGGCTATGGTTTTCCATATGGGACTGTAAATGTAGTAGGACGTGACAGAATGGATGTCTTGTCTAGCTTTGGCGTTGACATAGGTCTCGTTTGTGTTGCTTTGGAAACTCTCAAACTTTTTGAAATTCGGATAATTTAGAAACCTAAAAGTGATCTGCAGACATAAAATCATGAACAGGGTACATCTAAAAGTGCATCTTGTACAGGTATGTCGTACGGAGCCTGCCATGTCACCAACTCGAGTGGTAGTAGTTAAGAATTGATAAAACGGTCAAGTGGTTATTAAGAAACACACCCACACTTAAATACACCCACACTTAAAACGTGTACTGAGATAATATTAAAAAATAAAAGATAAATAGTTATAAAATATATGTCCGTGTAAAAAGTTTAGTTGTTGTTGTTGCTGTTTTTCGACAACCTACAATCCGGATTTATAATAGTATGATACGTAAACTTTATGTGAAAGAATATATTTACATGTGTGTATATTGAACCAGTTCAAACTGGTTCATGAGTCAAACTGAAAACCCAACTAACACAACACTTCCCTGTGTGCAGTCTGACTATGGACTGGTCAATGCACTCACTTATTGGTATACAGTTTATTGTGTCTACTGTTTATTTCAGCTTGGTTTCTGATAGTATATAAACAGAACTAGTAATGATAATAACATAGGTTTTACTTTGTCACTGGGAGAATGCACCGATTTATGAGTTGATTTGGGGGTGATTTGGGTTTAGCGCGCTTTATACCTGTTGTTTACTAGTTCGCTATCTTGTTTTGTAGGTTTTAGGCTGGTTGTTAGGGAAGCTAATTTGTCAAAAACTTGGTTTAGATATAAAGTATATATTTACATGTGTGTATGTTGAACCAGTTCACACTGGTTCATGAGTCAAATTGAAAACCCAACTAACACGACATTTCCATGTGTGCAGTCTGACTATGGACTGGTCTATGCACTCACTTATTGGTATACAGTTTATTGTGTCTACTGTTTATTTCAGCTTGATTTCTGATAGTATATAAACATAACTAGTAATGATAATAACATAGGTTTTACTTTGTCACTGGGAGAATGCACCGATTTATGAGTTGATTTGGGGGTGGTTTGGGTTTCGCGCGCTTTATACCCGTTGTTTACTAGTTCGCCATCTTTTTTTGTAGGTTTTAGGCTGATTGTTAGGGAAGCTTATTTGTCAAAAACTTGGTTTAGATATAAAGTATATATTTACATGCGTGTATGTTGAACCAGTTCACACTGGTTCATGAGTCAAACTGAAAACCCAACTAACACGACACTTCCCTGTGTGCAGTCTGACTGTGGACTGGTCTATGCACTCATTTAATGGTATACAGTTTATTGTGTCTACTGTTTACTTCAGCTTGATTTCTGATAGTATATCAACAGAACTAGTAATGATAATAACATAGGTTTTACTTTGTCACTGGGAGAATGCACCGATTTATGAGTTGATTTGGGGTGGTTTGGGTTTCGCGCGCTTTATACCCGTTGTTTACTAGTTTGCCATCTTGTCTTGTAGGTTTTAGGCTGGTTGTTAGGGAAGCTAATTTGTCAAAAACTTGAAATATCGGAGCGATAAAACGGATTCGACTACACCTGACGCATGCGCAAGATCCACTGGTGAAAGGTGAAATGTTACTGAACGTGAAACACCAATCTATCAATACCACCGTTGTTTTATGTAAGCATTGACTTTCTTTGCTTATGCTCGAACAGAAACAAAAGACTATGTGTGAATAAGCATGATATAAATACCAAACAAGGACAAATTTAACTAACCAAAGTGCAATTGGTGTCTGGCGCAACGGTCGGAATGCTAACTAATACATGTTGTCGCCAAAGTATAACAAAAACGTGTTGATCTTTGTGGCTAAATTGGTAGCGTGTCGAGCTGCTCTTTTAGGGTCCTCGGTTCGAATCCCACAGTGTACGCGAAACTTTTGTTTGTGTTAATTTAGTTTAAAATTCATTTTATTTTGTATAATACTATTTCGGGTACTATTTCCTAATTTCATTTCGTTATCGAAAATATACATAATCTATAAACATTCTGGGGGATAGACGTTGTCGCGCTTACATTTATCCGGGCGTTAAATTTTATCCGGGTGATGTTTATGTGCATATGTAAGGCATAATATTTGGCACCAGTAGATCACGTTGTGATAAACAATATCCAGTAGTTAAACAAGTTTGTTGTCATAATACGAGCGTTATAGTTAGAGTACATAATTATAATTTGCGGTTTCAGATTTGTGACCAAGTATAAGAGTAAGTCACGTGACGTGTGCACGGAGAGGAAACTTTTTTACGACAACAATTTTTTATATCTGGGAAGCAAACATTTTATCATTATGTATATGTGTGTGTGTGTGTGTGTGTGTGTGTGTGTGTGTGTGTGTGTGTGTGTGTGTGTGTGTGTGTGTGTGTGTGTGTGTGTGTGTGTGTGTGTGTGTAAACATGCATAACGCCCGGATAAATGAAAGCGCGACAGTCGTAGCTGGTGCTAAATACATAGCCCTAGATACGCGCACGCGCAGAAACGTCATCCGAATATTATGTAACGCCCGTATAAATGTAAGCGCGACATCGTGCTAACTGGCAGTGAGCAGTCAAAACACGATTCTGAACAAGACTATCTTCCTGGCGAAGTCATGCAGCCAAGCGAGAGTCGGTTAAGCGAGACTAATAAGTATTAATACACGGCAAAACCTGACAATACATCACATAACTTCATAAATTGATGACACTTTGATTCATGAGTATACCAGTGTTGCCATCTAGCGGATAACATTTTGAGGCGCCTTTCAGAGTCAGACTATCGTTCTGCGAAGTCACGCAACCAGGCGATAGTCAGCTAAGCGAGAATAGTAATAGTGTATGTGTGTCCTTGATCTTGAATTCCAAGATCAAATGTCTATTCCAAAATATCGCTATTTTTATATGTATCAATGTATGTGTGTACTCATATACATGTACGTGCTTACGTATGTGTGTTTGTTTGCATGTGTGTGTCTGTGTGTGTGTGTGTGTGTGTGTGTGTGTGTGTGTGTGTGTGTGTGTGTGTGTGTGTGTGTGTGTGTGTGTGTGTGTGTGTGTGTGTGTGTGTGTGTGTGTATGCATGTGGACGTGCCCGATCCATTTCCATCTTCTTCTTTGTACTTCTATGCTGACCCTCTCTTCTGCTTTTATTTTCTCAAAGTCTTTCTTGGAGATTACTCCCGGCCATCTATTTATCCTTCTTAGACAGTTGAAGTGAAATGTGTCTAGTTTTTCTGTTGTCACTCTTTACTCTCCACGTTTCACTTCCACACAATAACTCTGATTTGTCCAGGATATTGTATAATTTGAGTTTAGTTCTTAGTGTATATATATTTGTGCCCCATATCTGCTTTAGTATCATGAATGATGTCCTTGCATTTTGCAATCTGTTGATAATATCATCACCCCTCCTCCTTGCTCGCTGACGTTCGCAACCAGGTATGTAATGTTCTCTCTTGTTGGTCACCGATCTGTATTCTGTCGTTGCATTTGCTGTTCATCCGCAATATTTCAGTTTTCGTTTGATTGATTTTTAGTCCAGGCTTTGATGCAAATGCATTCATCTTTGTTGCCTTTGCTTGTATGTGTACGTAGCTTCATGACATAAGCGCAATATCACCTACGAAGTCCTCGTGTATTGACATCAATCTCCATCTTATCCCTGCGTTGTTTTCTTCATTTGTTTTCCTCATTATCCAGTCGACCATATTATTTACTTATTATTCGTAATTATCTATGTGCATACACATTATGTATTATATGTGTATCTGTATTATCAATGCATATCACGTGTGTAAAACCAAGAAGAATAAAGATATTATGTATATCTGGTCAAATAAAAAAAATTCTTTCTTTCATCTTTTAGGACGCATTGACAGAATAGAAAATCAATATCTAATAAACCGCGTTTTGAAAGATTACCATGATGACAATTTCAAAATGTGTATCACACTTGTCAAATACTTACAACAGGAAATGTACCTCGCATGACTTCAGTTCTCCGCCGAAAACAGCTTTCACCTGAAAGCCAAATGAATAATTATGTGATCATTATCATTTCCATTATCCTTCTTCCGTGTACGTAATGGAATTGGCAACAAGTCTTACACACACCCTCTTTGCGTTAATTTTGATATTTCTTCATCGTCCGTCGTCCTCCGTCTTTAAACATGTCTCCCAACAATCGCTCCATCGCACCTGTGGTCGTCTGGTCCAGCCGCCTTGAGCTGTTTCTGCCTTTGCCCTCAAAGGTAGTCTGCCCGCATCCATTTCTATCATGTGGTCTGTCCATGTCATGCTGCGGCTTATTAGTCTTCTTGTTAATTTGTACAGCATCTCCTATCTCTTCCCTCAGGGTCGCTAAATATCTTTCTATCCACACTGTTATTGTTCATGTTATTATTCGGACCTAATTAATCTCGCAAACTTACAGGTTCTGTTGTTTCTTTTGTCATTGTCTCAAAAACACAGGTATCCCGATGTTACACACTATAAGGATTTTCCTGTTCAACTTGTTCGAAACACTAAAGACCCTCAAAAGGTATTTCCAATATTTTACAAGATTGAATGTTCACATATCCAAATGTCCAAAGACACATATTTTTTTACAATCTGTCGAAAAGGTTTGCTCGTATGTCCTTATATGTTTATCAAAGGAAAAACTCACCCCTTTGCAGAACTTCGTTTCTTGTTTTTCGAAAGCATCACTGGACGGAAGAACCATTCCCAAGGCGAAACTGTCATCTTGAAACGTCATGCTGGCCACGTAGGTATCTAAACATGTACATATATGCTTGGCATATTGTAAACGACACGTTGAACGTGCTATGATATCATACATTTTGGGAATAGGAATCCTACTGATATCTCTGGTAATATTCCTGTTTTTTAATTCACTCTACAGAGGTGTTTTGAATTTGAGTTTGGTTCCTATATAGCAACACGATTTATGCCACAAATGCTAATAAATAGCAAAACACAAGCCCCATGTTGTTTACGTCCATGATTTGAATTACTATATAACAAACAACACCTGACTTGTCGATTATGTATGGGTCCGAATATATCTGCTCACCAGCCCGCCGACCCGCCCGCCCGCCCGCCCGCCACCCCTCCAGCACGCCCGCCATTTACAAATGAACAATCTACTCACCAGTCGGAGTATCGAAATCTGAAAAAGAGAACAGTAAGTGTTTTCAAAGCAAAACAAAGTAGTTTTCTTATACATGACTCAGTGTGTGTTAAGGACCGGAAGAGATTTGTATTAATGTGTAGGAATATCGTGGTAATGATGGTCGGCTCCGTAGTCATTGTACTTACTTAATTAAGGCGATTTTGCTCAGCTACAATGGAAAAATATGTATTCCTTAAGATGCTTATTTTCGCTGTTTACCGTCTCACATCTGTATGTGTATATATATATATATGTATACATGTATATATATATATATACATATATATATTTTTCTATATATATATGTATATATACATACATACAACGGTATTTATATAATTATATATGTGTGTGTATAAAATCTTAAAATTCAGAACTTGGGGATACGGGGGAGGAAACGTTTGAGAATTAAAATAGTTGTGGGCGTCAGTATGTTGAATGCAAATAGAGTATACTGTGTAACATGATTTTCCAATAAAAAGAAATGAACCGCCATATTTTCGTCTTAATTTTTTCTTCATCGTCAACTTCTTATTCGTCTTTGTCATCCTCTTCTCCATCATCATCACCAACATATTCGTGTTCGTTTTCATCTTCGTCATCATCTTCATCATCGTTTTCAACTTTATCATCATCTTCGTTATCCTTGTCATCATCATAATCATCGTAGTCTTACTCTTCATCATCGTCATCGTCTTCATCACAGATTTCTCTTCTTCATCATCGTCTTCATCGTATATAATCTTCTTCTGATAGTTATATTACAAAATGTAGCCACCCGATAAAACAAAATGCTTATCACAACACTTCGTACGGCAACATTGCATGCATTAAAGAAGTTGTGATATTTATTTTCTAATCATAAATTCTGATAAACAGTTGTTTGATTTACAATACGCACACGATGAATATTAATTAATAAATACTCACGAGCATAATAGAGTGCAACGCCCCCTACCGCCATAGCCCCAAGAATCAGGAACAGCAGCAAGCAAAAGGCAATGATGAGGCCGACTGGTGCTTTCCCCCGATCGGCACCGCGAGGCTGGAAAATATAGAATAACGTCATTAGCAATGTCGGTCGTCTGTGTATGCCAGCCACAATATATTTGTACCCGAAAAGATATCATAACGGAAAAGCAGGTGCACTAACTTTAATGTTTTACGTCATATACTACATTAAACTACGTGTTTAGGCGGATGTATTCATAAATTAATTTCGGACTTATATTGATGTAATGAAAAACAAACGTTACACGCCAATTACTATTCCTGTAATGACACAGGATAAAATAGAGCTAGGCCTTACTATCGGACATACTAGTTGCATGCCGATCAAGTCAAATGAAAACAAAACTAGAGACAACGGCAATGAGTGCGAGTAAATTGAGCTCGTTAATAGACGACGATGTCATCGTGACAGCCATTGTGTGAGGCTCTAAAATGTTGATTCCTTTGCCCAATGACAATCTTGGTTGTTTTAATATGGCCGTCATTTTGCTTTCTTTACATATTTAAAAGAAATAAGGGTTATGTCAATACAAAACGTATGAAGTGACAGTTTAATTATGTTCGTACCTTTTCGGGTTGCGAAAATATCAGAATAAGTTGATTGTTGCGTTTTGTGCGAAAAATTGTTGTTGTTCTTATATGGCCGCCATCTTGTTTTTGTTACATTTTTTCAATAAGAAACGATAACGTTAACTTACCTGTGTATGAAGACATATAAAGAGACATGTTAATAATGTTTATACCTCATTTGGGTGCGATGATTTGAAATTAAGTGTTTTTCAATATGTTCGTGGCAGCTATCTTGGTTGTACTCAAATGAAAATATTTTGGAAACCATACACTTATTAAAAACAACAATGGCGGGATCGGATTTCCCAAGTGCAAGAACATACAGAATGCATTTTACCGGGTTGTGGCAATTTGAAAAAAATAATTGAATTGAAAAGAAAACAATTGATAATCTGGCAGGCATCAAGGATTTTGCCCTTTTTTCGACGTTCCCACGGGTGAAATTCCACATACACTTATAATCTCATAGCATATATGTTATAGATGAACATATTAACAAAATCAACTTTTCCCGTCGAACTCTTAACTGTATTATTCAACTGTAGTGATCGATATTGAGTGGGTCCACATTTCAAGAAATTGAACATGTTTCAGAGTAATTGCAGACGGTGTAACATGCAGAAATGAAAACTTCTACTTCTCTTCTTTCGGTAATCCACTACCGTCATTCCTAACGACTTCGTTGATGGTGTAGCGTTTGCTGCATGAACCAGGTGTGCAGGTGTGCAGTGCTGGTTGTGACTGGTTATAGAATTATGTGCAAGTGAAAGTTAAAACAAACAGTGGACGTATAGTCGTACATTGAGATAACAAAACAAGTGCGCTAACCCGGAAGGGGCAACAAAACTCGTGTTCTAAGCCTCTTTTGAGTTTCGTGTCATGGACTACATATGATTTTAGTCCAAGTGGTAGGAGGATGTTTAAGTTTTATTTGCCCAAATGGCATCTAGCAACCGCGACTGATTATTCCAGCTTTACACATGACGTGTATAACACATAAAACAGGCGTAACAGTTGAAATAAAGTTAGGAAACTTAACATCCAATCCAATTAGTTATCATTGCTTGTAAAGCGTAGGAACTTCTAAATAAATATGGAATGAGAGATTGATCCAAAAATACTATATGTCAATTAATAATGCCCCGTTGTTCATCAGTTGAAGTAGATTTAAATATTATCGTATTATACACGTAAACTTGGGAGACCACATTGAGTATTAAAGCTTTGGCTGTACAGATGGGATGGACAGGTTCTACTTTATCCGCTTGCGCCTGCAATTCTCAGCCCCATACTTATTGTTTTTCCATTACACTGTTTAGCTGCATGTTTCACGAGTTGAAGCAGCCATACAAAACGACCAATCACCCCAATGCCATCTTACATACGAGATGCGAAGTAGATCGCGTTGACTGGAGTTGTGCATGGCCGTTCTGTACTTGTACGAGGAGCAATATATTGAAATCAAATCTTACGGCTATAGGCATCCAGGGCAGTTGGTTTGGTAGCGGTTTCGAATGACAAAATTCCGTGGCATTTATACTTGTTAGTGTGTGTGTGTGCGCGCGTGCGTGCGTGCGTACGTGTGTATGTGTATATACGATTACAAGTATGTATATATACTTGTAATTTGACCTCTCGCTATCCTCCTGGATGTCACACCCCTTCATTTCGTCCTTTCTAGAGCACACCTCTTCGGCGGCCTTTCTCGTTTTCTTTGTCCTTTAAAGTCTTCCTTGAAAGCTATTTTATGAAGTGTTTGTTTGGCATACGGCAGACATGTCTGAGTCTTCTATGTCTGATGACATCTGAGATGGATACAGGGGGTGACTGTCTTATCTTTGATCTGGTTATTTCGTAATATGTCTGCCCTAGTAACACATCTGATATCCAACAGGCAACGCATCTCAAACTTCAACAGACTGTGTCTCTTGCTATCGTAGTTTCAAGGTTTCTGCACCATAGATTGCTATAGGGCAGGGGCCGGCAAACTTTTTGAAAGGAGTGCCAAACAGATGACACGGACTAAGTCAGCGGGCCGCACGTGTGTTATTATTGATTGTTGTGGGAATGTATGGTTGGAATCTGCATGTTAACATATCTGTCCGTCTACTGAAATTTAAATTACAAGTTAATACCGTTTACGAGTACGATTTATTATTATCAAACATCAGCGTATAATTGTGAAAAACAATTGTATGTCACAATTAAAAAGCACCCATTGTTCATGGTCAGTGTTCGTGGCTCATACACATATGACATCGTCATAACTTGTTTGACACTTGGTGCAATTGCTACCCAACCAAACAAATTGGCATTGAGTTTGGTTTGTTTTATCAGATCAGGAAACTGTTTTGTCGGCAAATGCATAAATAAGCGTCAACTGTTTGGCGATAGCTTTCAGAGTCACATAGCCGCATTGTAGTTTTTTTAACATCTCTTCGCACTGCTTCAGACTCATCGTCGAGTTCCACGTGGAACGGGTTGGGAAATAAGACAACTCCTCGCTGCGAGTCCTAAGATTGGCAACAACCACGTCAGCTCTGCGTTTGGAGTTGTGTCTCACACAGTAGTAACGTGGTCTCGGAAGCGGAGACTAACTGGAAAAGTTAACTGATTGTATGTTCTCGGAAATCCATTTTGGTTCTGAAAATTCCAGTACTTATGTACCCTTTTGGTCCATGAACACCCTATAATTCAATGTCCCAGCTCATAGGGCCTATGTGCGGAGGAGGTCTTGATACTGCGCAGTCATCTCGGCCAGAAGGTGATGTGACTGCTGGTGGGTTTCTTTAACAGTTCACGATGGCGCTCTTTGCGCTGTGCATTTCCATTTACTTGACATTCAGGTTTTCTTCAGGGATGATGGAGCAGTTCTTACATCTTGCATCTAGTGTTTGCTTCCCGCGGGCCGTATTGTGGACAATTTCACTTTTAGTTCGCGGGTCGCATGAAACAGCTCCGCGGGCCACATTGTTCTGTTAACTATTTGAGCGGTGTTTCAGCGCCCTTGGTGGTAGCTGTGTTTTGTATATGCTCGTGGATTTCACTGGTTTAATGCGTTTTCTAAACATTCGATCATCGTTATAATTGTACAGCCGTTTTATGATACTACGCGCTATGCTTGGGTTCATGCTGATTGGAACTATACTTGTGAACATTTGTGATATTTGGACACTACAGCCTGCAATCACACCTGTTCGTGTTAAGAGAAGATTACACTGTTCTACCTATGTTGACCCACATTCGGTACGACAGGCACGACGATTGTCTATTGAAACTACTTGGGATAACCGTACTACCGCGTGGGTGTCGAGCCGGCAAAAACCGTAGACACAAACGTACTTCAATACACACTGCACCTATTGTGCAATCGGCCTCACCGTCAGGTCAAGCGATATCTGTGATCGTAACTACCAGGACACATATCCCCAGAACAATATCGAGCAAATCACTCCGCCGTAGTGAACCATGCAACTTAGTTCATGTTTTTACACGCGATAATACGAGCCTGACAAAGAACAATATCTCAGTCGCTGTCCTTAATGCTCGTTCTGTCAGAAATAAAACGCTAACCATAAATAAATTCGTGACCGACCACAACATTGACATCTTAGCCATAACGGAAACGTGGCTGAAAAAGAACAGCGACAAACCGACAATCGCCGAACTGACGCCGAACGGATATACGTTCATCAACGTTCCTCGTGCGGCTGGACGCGGTGGTGGTGTCGGCGTCGGCGTCATCCACAGCAATACGCTACCGTACAAGACGCTCCCTAAAACGAACTATGAGTCTTTCGAACTGATGCGTATCCAGTTCACTGGAGCGACATGTAGCACGTTCAATCTGTGCACGCTCTACCGCCCGCCATAATCGGCTAAGACTCCCAGGCCGATGGCGGAATTCTACCTGGAACTAGAACACCTGTTCCGAGAGGAGTCGACATGTATGTCAGATATGACGTTGAGGCAGAGGTACGGCCGGTCGTGGAACTACTGGACTCATACAATTTTACTCAACACGTCACAGAGCCTACACATTCTGCAGGCCACACATTGGGCTTTGTGATAACCCAAAAAAGTGACAATCACGATACTTCTGTTGACGTTATTCTGATGCCTATATCAGATCACCACGTGGTGCGCTACGTCATGAACATCCAAAGGCCAGCTAAGACATCGAAACATATAATAAAACGCAATTACCGCTCGTTTGATGCCGATTCTTTCAACAATGACATTCGATCAACTTGTGAGTTACTATCAGCCATGGTGTCCAGCGCAGAGGAACTGGTCACTGGCTACAATTCGTCACTAAGAACATGTATTGACAAACATGCACCAGAGCGACGGACTTTCATGCGGGGTAATACACCAAACCCGTGGTACATTTAAACAGCAACATCGATGACGCGAGGAGACAACGGCGAAAGAACGAGTCAATGTGGAGACGCACAAAGCTTGCGATTCATCGATAAATGTACGTTGATGCACGCGATGAGTGCAACAAGCTCAGTGCCCTCACACTTGATCCGTTACCATCCGATCATGTAAAACAGAACACTGCGCTTTTCCGATCATTATTGCCGACATAACAAATGCGTGTTTGGCAGAAGGAACAATGCCGGGTGAACTGAAGCGAGCACTGGTGCATCCTCTTCTGAAGAAGCCGTCGCTGCGTAAGAATACCTTAAGTAACTACCGCCCAGTCAGCAATCTGTCCCAACTTTCGAAAGGAATTGGAAAGGTTGTGGCCAACAGATTGAACATTCACCTAGCCAATGAATCACTTACAGATACATTTCATACAAACGAAACCATTCGACCGAGACAGCCCTAATGTGGGTAGTCAACGAGATCAGGACCGGGCTAGACCGTAGACAAGGTACAATCGTCGTACTCATCGATCTAAGCGTCGCATTTGACACGGTAGATTATGCAATACTATTGGATCGCCTACAACGACGCTACGGCATCACCGGAGTGGTTCTCCATTGGCTGGAATCTTATCTAAATAATCGCAAGCAGTGTCATCATCGACCGCATGTTGTCCAGCGAGACGACTTCGTTAATGGGAGTGCCGCAAGGGTCAGTGTTGGAACCACTATTATTTTCATTATACGTGCAGCCGATCGGTGATATCATTCGCAAACAAGACTTAAAATATCACCACTACGCCGATGATCTACAACTGTTCTGTCACTTCGACCTGGATGCATCTTCTCTGGTGACCGCCGTGCGTCGGATCGAGCGATGTATTGATGACGTGAAGGAGTGGATGACTTGGAATTATCTGCTCATGAATTACACCAAAACAAAAATTCTACCGGTTGTCCCCAAATCGGCATCTGCTCGCGTAAGTGGGCTCCGTGTACGCGTCGGGACTGATGAAATCAGTGCAACTGATCATGTTAAAAATATCGGCGTCCACCTTGATAGACACCTGGATATGACTGTGCAAGTGTCTTGCTCGCTGCACCTGCGCAACATCGGGTTGATTCACCATTACCTCATTCAACCGACAGCGGAACGGGTAGTCAATGCCATGATTACATCCCATTTGGACTACTGCATCTCTCTACTGTTTGGTACCTCAGCCAATAACATTCGCTTATCACTCGATAGGTTCGTTGTGAAAGTGCGACCCCTATTCTTCGCGAACTGCACTGGCTACCTATTCAACGGCGCATTACCTTCAAGATCGTTGTGCTTACGTACAAGGCGCTGCACGAAGACCTCTCGCCTGTCTACATGCATAAGTGGATGAAAACCCTACACTAAATGTATACATATGTTTAGAACCGTAAACATAAGCACAATAAAGACGATAACAAACAACAGTGTGAGTGATAAATGACAAACTGTATTTCTCTAGTTTCTGTCGTCGATACCAATGAACGAAACTGTATGTTTAGTGTCCCTACAGTATACCCCGCGCCAGTCACGACAGTAGCGTTTTAGGCAATGTCTCTGAATCGAATCGGCGGACGCACTGTTCTGTTAGATCGCCGCACGACCAAGTCTTCCACCCGATTTTCGTTCCTGTCGCCGATTGCTGTGCCGACGACGTCGGTGGTCGGTTCACGACGATCCGTCTCGTCCTCGTAGAAAGGTCGTAGTCTGAGACAGTATCCTCGCGATTCTCCATCTGCAGACGGGAGCACTTGCCCCAGCGGCGCAAAACCCGAAATTGGCCCGTGTACTTCGTCTGCGTTGCACCTTGTCTGCGCGCACTAACACTCGCGTCGCCGTCCACAGAACGTGCGGAACATGTGAGCGACCTCGCTGTTTTTCATGCCACGGATTTTCGTTGAATGTCTGAGCCGCCATAGCCGATGACAACTCTTTGCCGAACGAGGAGGTGTCATCGATACTAGCTCGTTGCACAACCAGCTGGCCTGGTAGTGCAGGTTGCTGACCAGTGACTAGGATGGACGGAGAAACACCCGTGTCGAGGTTAGCTGCCGCTCTCAATCCAAGCATCACCCACGGGAGTTCTGCTAGCCAATTCGTTCGTCCGAGAAGATGGGCACGAAGAGAGTTCTTCAAACAACGATGCATACGTTCAATTTTCCCATTGTGCTGGGGATGGTAACTTGTAGTTGGGTCTCGTGCAATTCCCATCAGGCTGCAAACCTCCAACCACAAGTCTGACACGAACTGTGAGCCGCGGTCGGATGTGATGACATCTGGCACGCCTCACCTGGAGAGCCACTCACGCACTAGCACCGTTGCACATGCTTTAGCGTTTGCTGCGTCACCGTGCATCGTCTTGGGTTAAGCCTCTGGCCAGCCTGTCCATCTGTCGATGATAGTAAGCAAAGTGTTCTTGCCTTCACACGCTGGGTTAAGTGGACCAACTATATCGATGTGAATATGGCTGAATCGTTTAGTAGGCGCAGTTCCAGTGTAATTTTCGTATGCACGTGAATCTTGGCTTTCTGGCAAGATTCACACGATTTCGTCCATTTCGCGACATCCCTGCTGATACCTTGCCACCAGTAGGAACGCTTGATGAGGATCAGTCCGGCCTTTAAACCTGGGTGTGCGAGACGATGGAGATTGTCAAACACAATGCGCTGTAGCGTGGTCGAAACGAGAATGCGCGCGGGCGTAGCGCTGATGTCCGCCCACACACTAGTGCCGTCCTCACATTCGACCAAGGTTGGTCTGAACCTGGATGCAGAAGAACGATGATGAGCAATCCAGTTCTGCAATGGCTGATCGCGTTCTTGTACAGACCGGATATCTGAAGGTGAAGGCAAGGCGACGAGTTGTGCTGGTCGTGGTGTGAAAATCGCACAACGCGCTTGCACTGACGCAGTACGGTTATCAGCGTCTGAGAACTCATGACGAGTGGAGGGTAAAGACGAAGTTGACACCTCTGATGAAGCCGGTGTTGTCACGCAGTCTGCCAATGACGTGTTGGCAACATTGAGTAACAGCGTTGCTGGAACAAATACCGGAGCCCGTAGCTGCTTCCTATGCATGTCTCGCTGATGTTTGAGTCGCTGTACGAACATCTGATCAACGAGCACGTCTTCCTGTATCGCATGACGCGATCCTTCTGTCGGTAAGGTATCTGCATGGCACAGATCATCCTGCTGCGACGACCAGATGCCGATGGCGTTCATCGCGGTGGCGACTTACGACTGCAACAGCACCCGAGACAGTGCATCAGCGATGCCGTTACGTTCTCCCTTCAGGTAGTGTAGTTGTTCCACAAACTGTGCGATTTTGAGTAAATGGTGCCGCGGGATCGGAAGTGCAGTGTCAGCCTTCTTGGTAACGGAACCAACAAGAGGCTTGTGGTCCGTCCGAACGATGATAGGCTGACCTTCGAGGTACGAACGGAACTTGTCTACCGAATATGACACAGCGAGCAGTTCTCGGTCCGTGGCCGAGTAGTTGCGCTGTGCTTTGTTAAGTTGCTTACTCCAAAAGCTGAGCGGTTTCCACATTCCGCGTTGAAGTTGAACAAGAACAGCCCCAACCGCGATGTTGGACGCATCACACCAAATCTCGGTCGGCGCGTCTAGTAGAGGGTGGACGAGTAGAGTGGCGGTAGTGATCGCGGCTTTCACGTCCGCAAACGCGTGGTCATGTTCCGGCAGCCACGCCTCTTCGAAATCCTTCTGGCGATTGACGCTCTTCAATAGTGATAGCGATGCCATTTTCCCAGATGCATGCGGCACGAAGCGATGGAAAAATGCACAGATTCCCAAGAAGCGTTCCAACTCTTTTGGGGTCTTTGGCACCGGAAACCGTCTGATGGCCTCTACTCGCTCCGGGGGAATTGCAATGCCTTGCGAGTCTACCACGTGACCAAGAAACGTAAGTGATGCACGTCCAAGTTGACACTTGTCCGGTTCAGCAGTAACCCCGTCTCCTTTAGACGCTGGAAGAGTCGTCTCAGATCCCTCACATGTTCCTCTCTGTTCGAGCTGCCTACGATCAGATCATCCATATAAATAAAGTGTGCGAATGGCAAGTCGCTAAGCAACTGATGTACATTGCGCTGAAAACATTGCGCCGCGTTTTTCAAACCGTATGGCATGCGGAGGAACTTTAAGAGACCGAGCGTAGTGATGATCGCTGTTTTTTTCCTGGGACGACTCATCGACGCACACTTTAACAAGATTTAACAAGATTGCCACCCAGAGAATTAACTCTAGGTGGCAGGTGGACAAAGAAGCCCTTTGGCTTATCGAGAGTCCGACCCTTTTATCTATGTGTATCCCGCCCGTCTGAGGTATATGTCGATTTTATTTTTAAACATATTCACGCTACTAGCACCCACACAATCAGCAGGTAAACTGTTCCATTCATTTACAGTCCTTTGTGAAAATGAAAACTTTCTTATATCCAATCTACTCTGCTCCTTTGCCAATGTAAGTTCATGTCCTCTAGTCCTTCTATCTTTCTTAACTGAGAAAAAAATATTTCTATCAATATTTTCATAACCTTCAAAATTTTAAACACTTCTATCTGATCTCCTCTCAATCTCCTGGTCTCTAGTGTTGTTAAACCGCATTTTTGTAGGCGTATTTCGTAACTAAGATCCCTCAGTTTTGGTATCATTTTAGTTGCTCTTCTCTGCACTCTTTCTAGCATATCTATGTCCTTCCTGCGATATGGCCTCCATGCTTGAATACAATATTCTAAATGAGGCCTAACTATTGTTTTGTACAGCGGTATTATTAGCTCTTTTTCCTTATGCGTTATGTTTCGCCTAATTAATCCAAGGATTTGATTTCCCTTTGAAGCTGCAATTCCGCACTGCTCTGAAACCTTCATATCAGCACTAATGGTTAACCCTAAGTCCTTTTCTTTTACAGTAGTACTTAGTACAGTACCCCCCATTGTATATTCTACTTCTTCGTTCCCATGTCCTGTGTGGAGGCATTTACATTTCCCAAAATTGAACAGCATTTGCCACTTTTCAGACCATTTGATCAACCTGCTGTAAATGCTGTCTATCTCCATCACTTTTAATCCTTCTAAACACTTTTGTATCATCTGCAAATTTCAACACCTTGCTTGTTATTTCATCATCCAAATCGTTGATATATATTAAGAATAATATAGGACCTAATACTGATCTCTGTGGTACCCCACTCAATACCGATTTCCAGTTTGAAGCCTCCCTATCAACTACTACACGTTGTCTTCTATCAATCAGCCATTTTCTATCCAGTTTATTATACCATTTCCTATGCCATGGGCCTTTAGTTTAAGCAGTAATCTTTGATGTGGTACTTTGTCGAAAGCTTTTTGAAAATCTAAGTAGACGATATCTACTGGTGATCCCTCATCTACCCACTTAGTGATGTCTTCCAAAAAACATAACATATTTGTTAAGCATGACCTCGCTTTAAAAACCATGTTGAGATGGGTTTATCAAGTTTTGTTTAACAAGAAAATTCACCATGTGATCTTTAATTAGTCTTTCTAATAATTTGCAAATCACTGATGTTAAACTCACTGGTCTATAGTTCTCTGACTTGTTTCTCGTACCTTCCTTAAATAACGGTATAATGTTTGCCTCTTTCCATTCTAAAGGAACCACTCCCTCTTCTAATGACAAATTGAAAACTGTTGCAAGCGGTATGCTAATTTGTTCTACAATTTCCAATAGTAGTATGGGTGGAATACCATCCACTCCAGGTGATTTATTATCCTTCATAGCCCTTATTTTCTTACCTACTATTTCCGGGGTTACAATTAATTGTCCTAAATAGTCTGAATCTGCCCCCTTGAACTTAGCCTCTGGTACTGGCAGTGAACTAATATCTTCCCTGGTAAACACTGAACTAAAGTACTCATTCAGGTCTTCTGCCATTAAGAATCCCTCTGACATTATATTTCCAGCACTATCTTCTAGAGGACCGACTTTATCTTTAACTTTCTGTTTGCTTCGAACATACGCATAAAAACTCTTGCTGTCATGTTTTATATTACTAGCTAATTGTTGTTCATAGCTTCTCTTTGAATTTTTAATTTCAGCTGTAGCTTGGTTAAGTACTTCTTTTTAACTGTTGTAGTCTTCATCATTTCCAGTACATCTATATGACTTCCACATCATTTGTTTGTACTTAATTTTTCTAATGGCTTCTTTCGATAAGTGTTTCTTTTTGGACCGTTTTCCTTGTTTTTTGAAGGGTACAAATTTATCGACTATGCACTTAATTTCACTCTTTAATACATTCCAGCATTCTGTTGCCGTCTTATTTTTCAGTGTGTTATTCCAGTCTATCTTTGCTAAATATTTCCTCATGTCCTTATACCTTCCTTTGTGGAAATTTCTCCTATACTGCTTTTTACTATTACTTTCTGATTTTACTTTGGTGGTAAAATGTATCTGGTTGTGATCGCTACTCCCCAGTGGCTCACATATATTGACATTGTCAACTAATTCATTCTGTGAGGACAAAACTATGTCTAACACATTCTCACCCCTGGTTGGTTCTAGCACATGTTGAGAAAGGAATGCATCTTGAACTAAAACTAAAAACTTGTGGTCCTCACTCCCCATACTCTGTAGAGATTTCCATTGTATATGCCCATGGTTAAAGTCCCCCATAATAATACAGTTCCGTTTGCTTACTTCCCTTATAGCGTTTTGTATTTTTTCATTCTCTTCTGTGCTTATGTTTGGACTTCGATAAACTAATCCAACCGTTAACGTTGAGTTTCCTGTAACTATGTTACACCAAACAGCTTCTTCGCAATCTGCTTCTCTGTCTAATTTTATTTCATAAGCCTGGATAGATTCTTTAATATATAAAATAACTCCACCTCCCCTTCTTCCTATTCTATCTTTCCTAAACATTACATATCCTGTCAGTCCCAATTCGGCATCTGATATATCGGTGGTTGCCCATGATTCGGTTATACCTATTATGTGAGGGTCAATATCTTCTACCATAATGTTTAGTTCATTTCTTTTGTTTACTATACTCCTTGCATTTAAACAAACACATTTATATCCAGCTTCAGAAGAGTTTTCCACACTGTTATTTGCTGATTTATTTGTGCTGTCTTTATCTATGCCTCCATTTTCAGGCTTTTCTGTGAGTCCCCCCTGCGAATCTAGTTTAAATAGATACAACCTGTCCCACTGTCAACAGATCGCAGCAGGTTCTCTGAGAAAACTGCTGCCCCCTTTCCACTAAGATGGAGGCCATCTCTCATGTACATATCTTCCCTCCCAACAAAGTATCCCCATAAATCTGTGAATCCCACCCCCTCTTCGTCACACATCTGCTCAACTAGTGCGTTGATCGCCATCCTTTTACAGTTTCTATACGTTGCCCCCCTTCCTCCCATTACTGGCAAAATTCCTGACAGAATAACCTGTTCAACTCTCGTCTTCTGTAGCTTCCTCACTAACTGTCTATACTTCTGTACTATCGCAGTTGTTCCCTCCCTGTCTGCATTATTTGTTCCTACATGTACCAGTATAGACCCCCCCTTGCCATGTCCCAATACCTTCTCTACCCTGTCAGTTACATGTTCAATCCTAGCCCCCGGTAAACAAACAACGATGTCCTTCCCCTCGCTCAGTGCCTTGTCCGTCTTTCTCATAATGGAGTCGCCCATAAACACCCTCTCTTTCCACATTGCCCCCTCTATCACTGCCTTAGAATAGCTCCTTCTTCGGTTTGCATCTGTCTGCTTGTTGTCTTTCCCCCTGTCGTCTTCTCTCCTGTCACATTCTCTTCTGATCCATTCTTTCCTGTCGCTTTTTCTCTTGTCACCTTCCCTTTTATCGACTTCTCTTCTATCACATTTTCTCTCACTTCCTTTCGTCCCTTCTTCGTTCGTCCCATCTCGTTTTCCTCTCTCCTCTCCCTTCCCATCTTCCCTCCCTCCTTCTCTACGGTCACTTTCTTCCCTGTCACCTTCACGCTTGTCACGTTTTCTGTTGTCGATTTTCCAATTTCTTCCCCTCCAATCACCTTCCCTCCTCTCAATCTCCTTTCCTCAGTTTTCTTGCCACTGCTATTCTCCTTCAGTCTTGCAGTATTCTCACCTCTCTCCCTGTCGTCTCTCTCCATTCGACCTGCCTCCTTGCTAATTCCCATCTCCATTCCCTTCACAATATCTGTCAACCTAACTATCTCCTTCTGCAGACACTCCACCTTCCAACACCCAATGCACTGAAAGGTGAATCCTTCCTCCATGGTTTCTGCCCATGACTTCCCACAGCCGGACAATGCAAAATCTACCCAGCTGTGGCAGTGATCGCACACCAAGTGTCGCTTTGCCTTGACTTGCCGCTTGCAAGGCGCCATATCCCGATCAGAATTTATTTAATAACTTAACTAACTTAGTCTTTATAAAGACTGTTTCCTGTGTACTACAGCACACTTTAGGTTACAAATTTCAATTACACAGCCAACTATTTATCCTAACACGAACGCTAACATTACCGGTAGTGACCTAATTTAAATACAATCAATTACGTTACGTTAGGCTGCTTTATTTATTTAGGTTACGCCTCCCGACTATCGCCCTTGCTTAATTTTAACAACAATGCTACCTAATCAAAATATCTAGCAAGTACTGGCTTACACAGATATTATCTTATGTAAGTAGTTTTATGGTTGTTACTTTATCTCCTATATATTCTACCACATAATCAGGTTTGTTAAATCTTGTTTACAAATTATCGAAGCCTAAGTGAGTTACCCTATTATCACTCACTATACTAAGGTGAAACGCTTGTTTCAGATCAACCTTGCTGAACACTGTGCAACCCGCGAGTCGTTCGTTGAAGGTAGACAGTGCAGGGAGCGGATATCTATCGAGTTTGGTCATGGCATTCAGACGACGGAAGTCTCCACATACTCGCCAGGAGCCATCTGACTTCTTAACTGCGTGGATAGGTGAAGCCCAGTTGCATTCACACCTTTGGATTATTTCCTGTCTTTCCCACTGACGAAGTTGCTCCTCCACCTGTGTCTTTTTTTCGCCGTGAAGTTTCCGGCACGGTGTGTAAACAGGTGAGCCATCAGTGACGATGTGAAGAGAATAGGGTGGACGACGTCAGCCACAATCATGTCATGTGAACACGGGCGGCCAAGAAAGATGAAGTAAGCACTGCGTCGGCCAAAAGTACGGAGGCTTTGTCCGTTTGCAGCTGACAGATTGTGCTCGGTGGGACTGGGAGAGCGTTTCTCATCAGGAGTCGGCGGTAAAACTGATACTGCCGAACCACAGTCCACTAAGAAATCCGCTACGAAGAGGAGTCGTTTGTTCAGTGAGGCGGGCGAGCCAGTCACGACGCCGATTACTGACCGCCCGTGGCATTTCCCGAGCGCGCACTCTTTCCCTTTGGCAAGTCAGGACGATGTCGCGGGCAAGGCGGTCCACTGCAGAAATTTGCCTGATCGCCGAACTTCTGATGATACCAGCAGTGTACCATTTTCGATTTCAATCTGACTGCTTCGCGTGATTTCGACTTTCTGTCATCATTGTGTTTGTCACTCCCACGATTTCGGAATAACGCGCTGACAGCCGAAACGTCGCACGCGTAGACAGCCGTGACGAGTTCAGGCGACGTCACGTTGACGTTAGACACTGTTGCGGGAGGTAGCGTGACATAGAGTGCATCCGCCTTGCGCAACAACTCCTCCATGGGCAGTGGTGGCGATGGCATCTCAAGCGTTGTTCGTAGCGAGGACGGAAGGCGTCGCAGGAGTGCCCAACGTTCGACGTCTTCCCGCGTCCAATCACCACCCGCGTGCCTGAAGTGAGCCATCCACTGTGAAGGCTTCTCGTCGGCCTCCATGCCGCCCATGGCGAGGGCACGTGTGAGCCGCTGGTGGACGGTCAGCTCGAAACGTTGGACGAAGAGCGACTTCGCCGCTTCAAAAACATCGGCGGGACGCTCGCTGCCCAGCATCGTCAAATCCCGCACCACGTACGCCTCTTCCTCTGTTAACATAGTTGTTAGTGCAGCAAACTTGTTGATTTGCGACGTAATGCCTTGTGATTGAAACACATCTTCCAGCTGCGCGAACCACAAGCGACAGTCGTCGTGAGTCATTGGTCGGAATGACACAGCCTCTAGTAATGGCGCCAACTGTCGATCGACTTCGCAAAACGCCTGCAACGCGCTCCGCATATCAGCACGCAGATCTTCCACCGTCTGATGTGCATTGTCGTTGGTTTTCACTTTATTAAATCTGTTCACAATATTCGTGATTCGCCGCTTTGCCGTCGAACGACGCACGATAATGGTCTGGAGGCGCTCAGTCATAGTGGAAGACGTTTAGTGTGACACAACCCGCTAGATGGCGCAATGTCAGCGTTCTACGGTGCGTCGATGTGCACAGCGGCGCCTCTGGCGATCAGGTTAGCACTAACCAATTTCACGGAAGCTGCACTTCATCACTGTCTATTGTGCGATTGTTACGTTTGATTGAGCACAGAATGTATCTTGATCTCAACTAAGTCTCTAGAAAGATGAGTGATAAAAGTGTGAGTGATAAATGACAAACTGTATTTCTCTAGTTTCCGTCGTCGATACCAGTGAACGAAACTGTATGTTTAGTGTCCCTACATATGTGTTTTATATTCCTAAGGATTTAAAAGAATGTAGTAGGTTTATTGAGTTGCCGCAGTTTATGATGTAATCTTGAATTCTGCGGTTAGCTGAAAGAGTATTCTAGGCAACGTTTAGTATGTTACTTCGGATACTTCCAGGGAAGTTTCGATGGTATTGTATCCTAACATTCCTAGATGTTTATAATTGGCAACTATACCCCCAGTAGAGGGCGCTACTCTGTGGCGACTAGCAGCTGTTCGTGCCTCATCTTATTCGTTGGATTCGTTGTTTTATGACGCTTTTATTGTGGTCGCCGGATGTACAGATATGTTTTGTTTATGCAAGAGTTATCGCTAAAATGGTGATCTGGACATGTCTACTATTTGGTCTTCTTACGGTGCTCGCGGCTTGAATTCACCTGTGCAACGGCCGGCATGGAAACATCCATTATGGCGGACTCAGCCGAGACTCTTTACTGGCATTAAACACCTTGGCACTCAACTATACGGACTGTCTTCAAAGCATCGACTTCCCACCCAAGCTAACGCTGAACAACACAGGACAGGTGCGTAGGCGATGACGGACGGGTGGTGTGCGACAGAGACTGAAGAAAACAAAATGTAAGCCACCATTACCATCCATGATATTAATAATAATAATAAGATAACTATCATTGAGCCTAAATCCTTGGAAACCATGCTCAAAGGTGCATCAAGACAAAAGGATTGGTCAGTCTCAAAATCCATAAGCAGTTGTCAACAGATGGGTCAAGGCGCTAGGGAGGTAAGGTGGAAAAGCATGGTTGTTAAGATAAGTTTTTAAATGACGACGGAATGTTGTAATATTTTCAACTGATCTACCACTAAAAGGGAGCACATTCCAAAGAGTTGGTGCAACAACAGAAAAAGCCCTAGTTCCAATGTTAGTGTTGACTCTAGGTACAAAACGTAGGTCAGAACTAGATGATCGAAGCTGGATAGGTTTTCTTGCAGGAGTAAGCAGTGAATGCAAATAAGATTGTTGCTTACTGGACAGTGCCTGTCATATAATGATACAGATCTTAAATAGTATACGATATCGCACAGGAAGCTAATGCAAGGATTTCAAAAGTGGTACAGAGTGACAAAAACGAGGAGATCTTGTGACTACCCTTGCCAGACAATTTTGGACACGTTGAAGTGTTGTAATATCTTTGCTAGCGATATTATAAAGGAGATAATTGCAATAGTCAAATATGCTGCTAACAAGCGTTGTTGCAATAGTTTTAGCAACAGAAAATGACATATACCGGCGAATACGGCGAAGATCACGAATGTGTTTTTAAAAAAACAGCAGCAACATGTTTGATATATGTATTGTCGGAATTTCGTGATTCCTGTGATAACCTGGATGAACTTACCGACGTTGTGACCAGGTATGTTTCTTTCTGTGTTGACTCTGTATACCCGTAAATAACTGCAAAATGTACCCTAACAAAAAACGTTGGGTTTCTAAACTGAAAAAGGTATTGCATGACAAGAAAAGGGCTTACTTCCAGGCACATACGTAATCAAAGTTGTACAAATAAAAAATGGATATAACTGGTTCAAATGAGTGATATTTGTTCTTATTTCACAGAGAGTTTACCTTATTTTTCGTGACATTTCAGCTGCTTTCAGCAGTCTTCCTCAGCGGAAACGTCACGGAACAAATGTAAACTGACCGTGAAATAAGATTTAACAAGATTTAACAAGACTGCCATCCAGAGAATTAACTCTAGATGGCAGGTGGACAAGGAAGCCCTTTGGCTTATCGAGAGTCCAACCCTTTTATCTACATATATCCAGCCCTTCTGAGGTATGTGTCGATTTTATTTTTAAACATATTCACACTACTAGCACCCACACAATCATCAGATAATCTGTTCCATTCATTTACAGTCCTTTGTGAAAATGAGAACGTTCTTACGTCTAATCTACACTGCTCCTTTACTAATGTAACTTCATGTCCTCTAGTCTTTCTATCTTTCTTAACTGAAAAAAAAACATATTTCTATCAATACTTTCATAACCAATCAATATTTTAAACACTTCTGTCTGATCTCCTCTCAATCTCCTGGTCTCTAGTGTTGTTAAACCACATTCTTTTAGGCGTTTTTCATAACTAAGATCCCTCAGTTTTGGTATCATTTTAGTCGCTCTCCTCTGTACTCTTTCTAGCATATCTATGTCCTTCTTGCGGTATGGCCTCCACGCTTGTATACAATATTATAAATGAGGCCTAACTATTGTTTTGTACAGCGGTATTATTAGTTCTTTTTCTTTATATGCTATATTTCGCCTAATCAATCCAAGGATTTGATTTCCTTTTGAAGCTGCAATTCCACACTACTCTGAAACCTTCATGTCAGCACTAATTGTCAGCCCTAAGTCTTTTTCTTTTACAGTAGTACTTAGTACAGTTCCCCCCATTGTATATTCTACATATTCGTTCCCATGTCCTGTGTGAAGGCATTTACATTTCCCAAAATTGAACAACATTTGCCACTTTTCAGACCATTTGATCAACCTGTCAAGATCATCTTGTAAATGCTGTCTATCTCCATCACTTTTAATCCTTCTAAACACTTTTGTATCATCTGCAAATTTCAACACCTTGCTAGCTATATCATCGTCCAAATCGTTTATATATATTAAGAATAATATAGGTCCCAGTACTGATCCCTGTGGAACCCCACTCAAAACTGATTTCCAGTTTGAAGCCTCCCCATCAACAACTACCCGTTGTCTTCTGTCAATCAGCCATTTTTCTATCCAGTTAATTATACCATTTCCTATGCCATGGGCTTTTAGTTTAAGCAGTAATCTCTGATGTGGCACTTTGTCGAAAGCTTTTTGAAAATCTAAGTAGATGATATCTACTGGTGATCCATCATCTACCCACTTAGTGATATCTTCCAAAAAACATAACATATTTGTTAAGCATGACCTCGCTTTTAGAAACCCATGTTGAGATGGGTTTATCAAGTTATGTTTAAAAGAAAATCCACCATGTGATCTTTAATTAGTCTTTCTAATAATTTACAAATCACCGATGTTAAACTAACTGGTCTATAATTATTTGACTTGTTTCTCGAACCTTTTTTAAATAACGGTATAATGTTTGCTTCTTTCCATTCTAAAGGAACCACTCCCTCTTCTAATGACAAGTTGAAAACTGTTGCAAGCGGTATGCTAATTTGTTCTACAATTTCCAATAGTAGTTTGGGTGGAATACCATCCACTCCAGGTGATTTATTATCCTTCATAGCCCTAATTTTCTTAGCTACCATTTCTGGGGTTACAATTAACTGTCTTAAATAGTCTGATTCTGCCCCCTTGAACTTAGCCTCTGGTACTGGCAGTGAACTAGTGTCTTCTCTGGTAAACACTGAACTAAAATACTCATTTAGGTCTTCTGCCATTAAGAATCCTTCTGATATTATATTTCCAGCACTATCTTCTAGAGGACCGACCTTATCCTGAACTTTCTGTTTGCTTCGAACATACGCATAAAAACTCTTGCTGTCATGTTTTATATTACAAGCTAATTTATGTTCATAGCTTCTCTTTGAATTTCTAATTTCAGCTGTAGCTTGGTTTAGTGCTTCTTTATAAATGTTGTAGTCTTCGTCATTTCCAGTACGTCTATATGACTTCCACATCATTTGTTTATACTTAATTTTTCTAATGGCTTCTTTCGATAACTATTTCTTTCTGGTCCGTTTCCCTTGTTTTTTGAAGGGAACACATTTATCTACGATGCACTCTATTTCATTCTTTAAGATATTCCAGCATTCTGTTGCTGTCTTATTCTTCAGTGTGTTATTCCAGTCTATATTTGCTAAATATTTCCTTATATCTTCCTTTGTGGAAATTTCTCCTGAACTGCTTTTTATTATTTCTTTCTGATTTTACTTTGATAATAAAATGTATCTGGTTGTGATCACTACTTCCCAGAGACTCACATAATTTAACATTGTCAATAATTCATTCTGTGAGGACAAAACTAAGTCTAACACATTCTCTCCCCTGGGTGGTTCTAGCACATGTTGAGAAAGGAAACTATCTTGTACTAAAACTAAAAACTTGTGGTCCTCACTACCTATACTTTGTAGAAATTTCCATTTTATATGCCCATGGTTAAAATACCCCATAATAACACTGTCCCGTTTGCTCACTTTCCTTATAGCGTTTTGTATTTTTTCATTCTCTTCTATGCTTATGTTTGGACTTCGATACACTAATCCAACCGTTAACGTTGAGTTTCCTGTAACTATGTTACACCAAACAGCTTCTTCTCAATCTGCTTCTTTGTCTAATTTTATATCATAAGCCTGGATAGATTCTTTAATATATAAAATAACTCCACCTCCCCTTCTTCCTATTCTATCTTTCCTAAACATTACATATCCTGTCAGTCCCAATTCGGCATCTGACATATCGGTGGTTGCCCATGACTCGGTTATACTTATTATGTGAGGGTCAATATCTTCTACCATAATGTTTAGTTCATTTCTTTTGTTTACTATACTCCTTGCATTTAAACAAACACATTTATATCCAGCTTCAGAAGAGTTTTCCCACGCCCTCTTCCTCACACATCTGCTCAACTAGTGCGTTGATCGCCATCCTCTTACAGTTTCTGTATCTTTCCCCCCTTCCTCCCATTACTGGCAAAATTCCTGAGAGAATAACCTGTTCCACTCTTGTCTTCTTTAGCTTCCTCACTAGATGTCTGTACTTCTGAACTATCCCAGTTGTTCCCTCCTTGTCTGCATTGTTTGTCCCTACGTGTACTAGTATAGACCCTTCCTTGCCATGCCCCAATACCTTCTCTACCCTTTCGGTCACTTGCTCTATCCTAGCCCCCGGTAGACATACAACAACGTCCTTCCCCAAGTAAATAATAAGTAAACATATCACTGATATAAACCAGTGTGTCCTATCACGTCCTGGGTTAAAAGGCAAATATTGTGATGCGGCCAGTTCATGTCACGTGGCCAGTACGACCTCAAACGATGTATAGAAATATTATCAAACAACATGTTTACCGTGCCAGTCATAGGCGTTGGACCAAAACCCATCATATGCACCCCCCCCCCCCGTATGGCTCACCAAACCTCAAACTGCACCCACATTAAGGTTTATTAACAGCCTGCAACTGCACCCCCTCCTATCGACATATTGAAGACTAATCATATCTCCAACCCCCACAAAACATACGCGGCTGAGCTCGGTTCTGACAGTTGATAATGTTCATGCTTGCTATGTCAGTACTGGCGTTGTGTAATCGGCTTACTATTGAACATGCCATTAGAATAGCTGGGGTCTATTCTTGTGTCAAATGTCAACAAAGCTAACAGCCCCACTTCTCTCAAAAGCACGTTCTGATTCCGTGCAATGCGCCACTTCAAAATAGATTGAGGGCGGGGCTAATGTATCTCGGACAGTGCCTATTTGCCGATGGAAACATGTTGGACCCAACATAATATAGTTTACTACAACAGCAACAGTTATTGTATATCAAGTCTCTGCATTAGAGATGTTCACAAATCCTACATTTTTCTCGAGAAAACCAACACGGCAGTTGTTCCCCGTCAGAAGAAAAATCAACATGGTTTGTTTTACACGCGCAAGGGATCTTTACATTGATTATAGTCCCACATGTAGCCAGTCAGTAAGAGCCACAATGGTAAGCCTTAGACCAGTATATGAAAACATTACCTAACCGCACAGTTACACGACTGAACACAAACCCACGCAAACGCGCACACAAACATACACACACACAAACACAAACATACATACAACACCCACCCACACAAACACACACACACACACACACACATATTCACACACACACACACACACACACACACACACACACACACACACACACACACACACACACATATTCACACACACAAACACACACAGACACACACACACACGCACGCACACACACACACATATTCACACACACAAACACACACACAGACACACACACACACACGCACGCACACACACACATATTCACACACACAAACACATACACATTCAGAGCATAAACAGAGCCTGCGACAGTACCTCAACAGACCATGCAGCATGGACTCCGGTATCCACCCAGCATTCATTTGATGGTTGTGCAGTGCTTTTGATGTAGCAGCAACGGAAACACAGTGTTTTTCATGAAAAGGCTCATATTGTTTGTGTGATGGAATGATTGTGAGAGAAGCTCTTGACTTGTGGTGACGTCCATGTGTAATTGATTCATGCCCTTCGTCACATCAGAGGCCTAAATTAAAATTACCTCAATATAGAAACTCAATTACTTGATAAATATGCCAAAGCGATATACCTTCCGAAACCAACTGACTAGAGAAAGCATATGTGGTATGACAGATTATGCCGTCTCCTCTTCCGAAATTCCTACGAAACACAACGCCCACAATGTCTTCTTCTGCACTCCGGAAATGGAATACCATTGGATGAAATTTGACTTGTTTGTGGTCAAGATAGAAGACGTGAGATGATGCATACTGGTAAATTCGTGAACCAAATCTACATGACAATGCCAAGTGTAATGGATTTCACATTTTCTGAGTACTGCTCTCTCTTTTTTCAGGTGTAAGCTAATTAAAATAAATGCTGGTACAACATCGTAAGAAAGGATCATGTCATCGTCAAGTCAATAACATCTCTGAATACTAGCATAAACCAATTTATTCTGACGTGTATATGATCGTATACGACAAACGTCTCTTGTACATACAGGTGTTTGTACACAGGTATGGAACAAGCAAACACGTATATTCGTATACATACTTATTGGTATATATATGTGCACAGTTGACTATTACACATAACGCGTACACAAACGTGCACACACACACATACACGCACACACACACGCACGGACACAAACACACACACACACATACACACACAAACACACAAGGGTTCTTTAGGCTTCGTTCTATTCCGCCTTACCTCGGACATGTCGGCGTTGAAGACGTGGTCTCTGTCTGGCGCCGTGTTGTAGCGCTCGTCTTGGGTGTACGGGACACGCGTGGGACGACGGGAAGACACGCGACGATCGTCATTTCTCCTTGACGATCGACGGAAGACATCGTCCCGGCCTCTCTGTTCACTCGGGTACCCGTCATCGTAGCCCCTGTTGACGCCGTGCTTGTTGTACGGATCTCTGTCAGGGTAGTGCGTGTCTCTATCAGGGTAGTGCGGGTCTCTACCAGGGTAGTATATGTTGAGATGATCTGAACACTCGCTGTCTCGAAACGCACACTCTGCTGTCCGGGGTGGAATGCGCTCTTCGAAGTCCGTTATGTGGGAGCGGCGGCGGCCGGGGTGGTTGTGGTCGTGGTCGTGCTATGGTTGACAGAACACAGCCCTGGCCAATCGAAGCGTGAAGACGATACAAGCCAAAGCTTGACACACACACACGGTGGTAACTTAAATTATGGCTGTTCCGTCCGTGCGTGCACATTATAACGAAACCAGTGCAGACGGATCATTTCGGAAGTGTTTGTGTTACGAAGCACGCTCTTGATTCTATACCGCCCTCTTGGAGATGCCGAAAGTCGAACCATTCCACTTTCGAATGTTGTCTAACCACTTATTCCTCTGTCTGCCTCTCTTTCTTCCTCCTGGTATAGTGCCAAGCAGAATGGTTTTTGCAAGTCCGGTTGATCTTATAACATGACTATACCACTTCAGCTTCAGTTTTTTGACTGTCGTCAGGAAAAATGGCTTGCTTGGTTATGTTGCGGACGTCTTCGTTACTGATATGATCCAGGTCTACTGTACTGGCTCACGTCTCGCAAGCGTAAAGGAAGATTTACATCACAATGGAACGCATCAGTCATGTTGCCGTCATTCCAGATGGCTTTCAGTCTTGTCGACGGTGCAGTTGTCAGTAGGCCATATGCTTTGATACATGTCTTCATGCCATTGGGGTTGTCGGTCACCAGTTTGGTTTTCTCGACACTGATTGCCATATATGTTGCAGATGTTTCATCAAGGTGCTCCACTAGGTTGGCGAGTTATTGTTCTTCGCCCGCCAATCCATCAATATCATCAAAAAAAACGTAGGTTGGTGATTGTTCTGCATCATATGCTGACTGTGCCGCATAAAAGTGTTTTGAAGGTGTCATTAGATGGCTTGAACTGCGAGCACCAAACTTTCAGGGATTACTCTACGACCCCTAGAATAAGACGTGTCCATATATATTTTCAAAATACCCCATATATGTCAAGACACCTTAGTGATTGTCCTGCCTCCTATGCTGACTGTTCCTGTATGATCTTCCAGTGCATCGGTTATTATTCTTTTGAGAAAGAGTTTCAAGATCGAGGGCGAAAATGGTCGCGTTCTCGCGTCTATAACGTTGAGACAACCATTGAACATAATCAGAATGAAGCTTCTTTATTGACTTTACAGATACCATTTTTGGAAACCTTTGCACATGATAATTTTAATACATCGTCTTTCAATTTGTTTAACGTTTATACCGAACTAGTTTCATTATCACCACCAATTGCAATTCTATTTACAAATATTATTCCTTATTGCAATGCATTCTGTCATTGTTATTTATCATAAAATAAACCTAACACACGACATTATGGATAGGAAGAAGTAAGTAAACAAGCTGTTTTCAACATGTAAGTTGACCGTTTGCGCCTTAGCTTTAAAATGCATCTATAGACGTAAAATGCGATGTATGGTCTGCCTCGGGTTAGCTCGCGTGGTTATAGAAAAGACCTGTTCATATACTAAATACGTCATTGGTTACACAACCGGCGCCTTCCGAATCAACAACTGATGTCCGCGTCTTTGCTAATGTTATCAATTCAGGCTTTGCGGACGGCTACAGGCGTATTTAATGGGTGGTCTGCACTAAGATTCCTTGACATTGTTTGGACGGAAATGGTGGATAGATCCTGACTGTGTTCACTAGACAAATGGCCTGCGGTGCCTTTATACGGAGTTCCACCTACATTTATGTACCACACTAGTGGTAACGCCTGACACCAACAGTGCTTGGTCACCTGGCGGACTGTAACGTCGAAACGATTTTCATTATTTAATTTCAACACATTGTTCATTATTACAGAAGGATTGTTTTTATATAGCGCGGTTTTGAGACCTTAGGACTATTAAAAGCGCTTTACACATCAACCCCTGGTAAATTTCTACATTCGGGCACAAACTTGACTTAAGACTTATCTTGGAAGACTTTACTTGGAAGAATTCAGCCAATTACATATGGTCGGTGTACCGTATTGCGAAGAGGGTCATCGGCACTACTTCTTCAAGATATGGCCCAGTTAAAGCCAAGGACGGAACACTTCTGTCCAGTGGAGAGGAAAAGCTGGCAAGGTGGGCGGAACATATTTGTGAAGTATTCAACCGGCCCGAACCGGCTGCCCCTGCCGAGCCTGAAAACCCTGTAGCTACTCTCCCCATTAACACAGGTGACTTCACGGAAGAGAAAGTGAGGAAGGCCATTGAGAAACTGAAAAACACTAATCGCCAGGCATGGACGGCATCACCGCCGAAATACTAAGAGCTGGTGGCGAGGAGACAGTTCAGTAGATGTGCCAGATTTGCAACCAGATGTGGAATTCCGGAGTTGTTCCTCGGGACTGGAAAGACGGTGCTGTCATCTGTATTCTCAAGAAAGGGAATCTTGCTGACTGTGACAATAGGAGGGGAGTGACCTTGGTGTATATTCCTGGTAAAGTCTACTGCCAGATGATCTTGAACCGGATGAGAGATGTAGTCGACAGCGAGCTGCGCGAGGAGCAGGTGGGCTTCAAACCAAAACGCTCATGCGTAGAGCAGATTTTCCCTCTCCAACGCATCATTGAGAAGTGCCAAGAGTTCCAGGTGCCCCTTGCAGTTAGTTTCATCGATTTTAGTAAGGCATTCGATAGCATCCACAGACCCTCCATATGGAGAGTACTCATCTTATACAGAATCCCGGAATTGGTTGTCAAAGCAATTGAGCACATATATGTCAATTCCCGCTGCTGTATTCGGACAGAGGATGGTTTCAGCAACTGGTTCCAGGTGTTTACCGGCGTACATCAAGGCTGCATTTTCTCTCCAATTCTCTTCGCTGTGGCTATTGACTGGGTCCTGAAGAAAGCGACGAAATACCAGGACATCGACTGGTATGGAGGATGCAAACTGTCTGATCTTGACTTCGCTGATGATATTGCAGCGTTGTCCAACAGCACCCAGGGTTTCCAGGATATAGTGGATGCCATTGGTGATGCCGCATGAGGACTGTGTCTGTCAATCAGCATCAAGATGACCTAGAATATGCTGCCGGGTGACCATCAGACACCTTCTGACGTCCTCATTGTTCAGAACAAAGTTGAAATTGTTGAAGGCTCTACCTACCTGGGATGTTCAAAAACAACAACAGTATAGATAAAGCCTCCGCAGCCTTCAACCAGCTAAACAAGATCTGGAAAAGCAAGAAGTTTACACTCAAGACCAAGCTGTGCTTCTACAATTCCAAAGTCTTGTCCACCTTACTCTATGGCTGCGAAACTTGGCATCTAAAATCAAGCCAGGAGAAGAAGCTTGACGTCTTCGAGTCAAGATGCATTAGGAAGATCTTGGGCATCAAATGGAGCGACTTCATTACTAACGAGGAAGTCAGAGAACGATCGAAGCAAACTCCTGTGTCCGGCAAGCGGCGCATGAACTGGCTGGGTCATGTTTCACGGGTTTCCCCCATAAGATTCGAAAACCAGGTGTTATGGTGGACCCCAGATGGAAGAAGGAGGAGAGGCCGGCCCAAAATGAGCTGACACCAGACCATCCAGCGAGATCTCCAATAAGTGAATAGGAGCTGGAGTGACGTCAAAATGCTGACTGCTGACCGATCCAATTGGAGAGCGATGATTGCCTCATGCGTCGGACGACGCGGGAGCTTCAAAGTCTAAGTATAATTCAGCCACGCTGCAATTACTACGCGAAGATTATTAGTGCGCACACACATGCACAAACTCTCATATATATATACCCACCCATCCACACCCACAAACACATACAAACACATCCACCACTGTCTATTACCAAGTACTCATTTAAATAGTTGAGTTACATGAAACAACGTGAACTGAACAGACTTGTCTAAGCTTCGAAACCACAAGAAGCGGATTCGAACCTGGAATCTATCGATTGAGAGTCCGGTGTTCTAGTTATTACGCTACTGCACCATACAACTTTTTGGCACTGGATCAATTAATTTCCATGCAATCCTATAAGTCTTAGACCATAAAAAGATTGATTGGACATTCAACTGCTTAGCATAGATTCGTCATATTACATTTACATCCATTGTAGTCACCCTTTGTATAATAAGAGAATTATGATATTTACACATAGGCCATTAGTATTGACAGTTGATACAATCAAATTGTTTATTGTCAACTGCTTTCTCCTGCCAATAGTAACAATGGTACGACCAACTAGAGTAATGAACGAGCCACATCTGTGTAAAGTGACGACTGCCTCGGGTGTTGATAAGCGATGGTATCGTAACTTCGCAACGTCAAAGAAAGTTATGCAATTAGTATTCGTTCAACCCCTCAATACGGGGTCTAAATGACTCAGTGATTTGACAAACAACCTCTCCTGAGCAAGTCCGACTACACCTTCTTTTGATGACCCTGCTGTACCCGAGTCCCATGACAAGGGGGCGGACACAGTAAGGGCTAAAGGAGGGACAACCCTGACAGAAAACCCCACTGACTGGGCTAATCACCCATCCAGGGGAAACAACATGATTACAGAAACCGAAACGAAAACTCATCCAACTAACACCAAACATCATGATGATGCCTCCTCAGAGAGCAACATGACGCGAGCTGATGAAAGGCTTCGGCAAGTCAGACCGTCGACAGATCATCTACGTACCGCCAAGCAAAAGACCAGAATAGGCACCTGGAATGTCCGGACCATGTACCAAACAGGGAAGGCGACCCAAGAGGCGCTCGAAATGAAGAAATACGACATACAGGTGCTGGGTCTCAACGAGACCACATGGAACGGAGCCGGACATACAAAGCTTGTCACAAGAGAACACATAATCTACTGAGGACATGAAGAAGAAGACCATGCACACACACGAAGTCGCAATAATGGCAACACAAGGTGCCATGAAAGCTTTAATAGAGTGTCACCAAGAATTATTACAGCAAGATTCAAGTCAAGAGGGAGAGACGTTTGTGTGATTCAGTGTTATGCTCCAACGAACAGTGCCAGTGAAGAAGCAAAACAAGAATTCTACGACAGACTACAGACTGTATTAGATGGCAAACCAAGGATAGACATAACATCTATAATAATAATAATAAGATAACTTCTATTGCGCCTAAATCCTTGGAAACCAAGCTCAGAGGCGCATCAAAACAAGAGGATTGGTCAATCTCAAAATCCATAAGTAGTATTCCAGTTGTCAACAGTTGGTTCAAGGCAAAAGTTGGCTCAGACAATACAGGCAAAGAAGAAGTAATTGGGAAACATGGAATCGGGGTCATGAATAAAAATGGAGAACTTTTCACAGATTTCTGTGAATTGACTGACCTAGTTATTGGTGGTAGTGTTTCCCACACAAATAATACACAAAGCAACATGGGTGTCACCAGTTAAAAAAAAACAGAGAACCAAATCGACCCCATAACCATCAGCAGGACATGGAGACATGGACATTCACAAAACTGTTGGATGACCTTGACTTTGCAGACGACATCTGTTTACTATCACACACACACACACACACACACACACACACACACACACACACACACACACACACACACACACACACACACACACACACACACACACACTCACACACACATACACACACACACACACACACACAGATGGAAGCGAAAACTAGCCGGTTGACAAATAAAGCAGAGAAAACAGGTCTGAAAATAAATTTACATGAAGCAAACCTCTTTATGGTGAACAACAAACAAACCTCTTTATGGTGAACAACAAACAACAAACAACAAGCAAAGGCACATATCAAGGGAACGGATATAGAAGAGGACAACAGATTTACTTATTTCGGCAGTGTAGTGACAGACAAAGGACGAACAGACGAGGATGTCAAATGCAGGATTGGAAAGGCGAGACATGCATTCATCACCTTAAAGAAATTGTGGAATACACCATCCTTTTAAACAAGAAACACAATTCGAATTTTCAACCCAAACTTGAAAAGTGTACTGCTCTACGGCTCAGTCACAAAAACAATAACCAAAAAATACAAATATTCATCAGCAAATGCCTCAGAAACATACTGGAAATCAAATGGCAAGACAAAGTCACAAACACCGAACTGATGAACAGGACAGACAAAAAAATCAAAACAGAAATTCAAAAAAGAAAATGGACATGGATAGGACATACATTTCGTTAAAAAACTCTACAACACTTACAAGACAATCCTTTGACTGGAATCCACAAGGAAAAAGAAAAACAGGCCGCCCAAAAACAGCTGGAGGAGATTCACAACTAAGGAATTAAAGAAGTTTGGTACCACCGGGAAGGAAACAAAGAAGACTGCTAACAACAGAGTGCGATGGAGAAGCTTCGTTTCGGCCCTATGCACTTATCAGAGCGGAGAGGATTAAATAAGTAAGTCAACCTCTCCCCTCCCACAAAACGTGGTGTGAGACTTGCTGTTTTTACGATCCAACATTACTATTAACACTAATTTCCATTAACATGTGTTTCAGTCGCTAAGTGGCGCCATAATAGCAATATATTTCGCCACAATACTCGGCGTCGACGAAACCACCTCAACCACCCTATTTCCTGTACGATCATTGCACAGTTTTAAATGCGATTACCCCTAACAGTCTGCATAGAACGTTTTGTGATACGTAGGTCCAGCCACTCGAATTGTACTGTTTCACAGCTATAAACATCACAGTTAATAACGCTACGTGATTGTATTTGAAATATACTTGATACTTTGTCAATTTACTTGATTTATGTCATGCACGTATATTAATTTTGATCTACTAGGAGCTAATTTGGGCAGTCGTCTGGGTCAGTCTGGTCCGGTCCTGTCTGGTCGGGCGAAAAGTGCATGCACGCACGCTAGCGCGCACGCGCGGACGCACACACAAATACACATACACACACACACACACACACAAACAAACAAACACACACTCACACACACCACACTCCACCCCACCCCCGCACACACACACACACACACACACACACACACACACACACACACACACACACACACACACACACGTTGTGCAAATTGAACATTGCTCATTCACGTAAAAGTGCATGCATCAGCAACGATCCATACAATAGCTACACTTGTTATTAAAAAGTCGGTAAGACTGTCACACAATTGAGTCATAGAGACGTCGCGCAAACGCCAAATGCTCGTATGAAAGGATCCGTTATCGTCAAGTCAGAACATGTCTGAATACTAGCACAAACCTATTTATGCGGGTGTGAATAGGATTGTACAGAGACAAACATGTCCTTGTACATGTTTTTTTTGTGCGAAGTCCACTGAGGTTGGTGGGTCCGCCTTACCACTGACGCCGACTGTTCATGACATCAGCGTTGTACTTGACAGCCGACTTGACATGTCGGCTCAAGTGTCGTGCTTGTCGTGCAGCTTACTCCAACCTCTTTCGCATCGCTAAGATACGAACTAGCCTAACCATTACGGCATGCAATACTGTCTCTTGTGGCTTGATTACGGGAACGTTGTCCTGTAGGACATTTCTCCGATCGCCTCTTGCCCGTCTCGGCGGCCATAGTCGTTCTACGAACCAGGCGGGGCAACCCGGCGAAGCATGACGGCAACACTGTAGCAACAACGTTCATCACGCCTACGTCCTACGATAAGCCGATCGCGCGCTACTAAATATTATCTGGTTGTCGTTCATTCTTTCGCGCGGGACCGACTCTCTGGAACGCGCTACCTAACACCTGCGTTTGACCGAGTGCATGAACGTATTTAAAGTGCCTTTATTTTGTTATATATATCTCATTCCCCGTCATCGTATCATAATATTTATTATTACTATTATTTTAGTTGTCTACTATTACACTAGTTTATTATTTTAATAATTATTCATTCATTAATATCGTATATCCACACGAGACACACACACACACACACACACACACACACACACACACACACACACACACACACACACACACACACACACACACACACACACACACACACACATACACACACACAACACACACACACACACACACACACACACACGCACACACGCATTTGACATCCTCGTCTGTTCGGACCCACTTCGCACAAAAAAAACATGTCATTGGATATTTTTAGCGACCCACTCAAAATGGCTTGCGCGGTCCAGGCAAAACGGACTGGCGACCCAAGCTCCCGAGGACTGCTCAGAGCGCTTTATACGTCATTCACTTTGGAGAACTATTTATTCGCACACCACCTCGACTTCACTGGGAAGCATCCAGCCACGCTACAATTAGTACGATGAAGCTATTCGTTCACGTATATTCAATACTGTTTATTGCCAAGTACTCCTTCATGCAGCTGCGTGAACTGAAGTAACGTAGAGTGAACTAAATTGTCCAAGCTCCAAAAGTACAACGATAGTAATCGGAACCGTATTCTCTCGATTCTGTGTCCAATAGTCTAACTACTACTCTACCGCGCCCCACAAATGGACATACACTGAGAATGGTACCACAAAAACTGCAAAAACCTGAATGCATCTTAAACTTTTCTTCACTAACCTTAAAAAAACTCCTGAAGATAGTTAAAATTGAAAGCCTGGAGGAAAAGATTGATGATTTGGCTCTGGTGACACAGGAAGTCGCGTGTAATGGTTTCCGCCACGAAGAAGACAGAACATGCCTCGGTTGTTGGACCATACCAGCATCACCGGGACGACCAGCAGTCACGTGACAACCGGACTGGTATCCTAGCAACGGGCTATACACAACAACTGCAACAAGGTGCGTCCGCGTCTATTGCCTTCAAACGACGGATCAGTTCACTATTTTTTCACCTGAAGAACTTGTATATATTACTCACAGCTTTTAGAGGTGGCATTATCCATTAAAATACTGCACAACATTCGGTTGTGTATAACCACAATGGTGGATCACTTTGACGACCGCATGCCAAATAAGGGCAAAGACGTACAATTACACGTACTCACAGTGGAACAAACAAAGAACACCATTAAGCACTACTGCAATATTTTTCCTGATCTTTAAATCTTTCTGTTCTCGGCGATTAAGATGACAATAATGAAATGCGAACTAGAAGACACAGTGGCGCCATCTGGCCGCTCAATTCGTCCACTACTTCCATGTGTCTCCGCCAGGTAGAAAGCACACATAGGAAACAAGTAAGAACATAACTCTAAACCACTATCGTTGGCTTTGTGTTAGTAAAATTACATCAGCAATTCGTAGATGAGAGGCGAATGGACCCAGGAAGCGAATGAACGTAGAAAGAAGTGAGTGAACTTCGGATAAACAACGTACCATACAGCCATGAAGTTAGCGTATACATATAAACATATAGGGCTGATTATCTCAACCAACCTATTCTGCCCAATGGTTCTATCGTGAAGAAAAAAGCTTTCCCAAAGTTACCAACATACCAACAAACACATTGCACTGTTCCGATACCAGAATTTGCTTCACTGTTCACTGGCACCAGTTTTCCTCTTCAGGGGACGTCACTTGAACTGCGAAACATGCTGACGACCAAACCACCACCATTCTGTCGTATTCGGACTTTACGAACTTTTAAAACTACTCTTTGATGTACATTGTGACGCGTTGAGAAATAATAGTTAGCAGTTGCTATAATAATAGTGAGTGGTTGCTCTTAAATGTTGAGGCGCATTTATGCTACCGGTGACAACGGAATATCCTGTGATTGTGAAGAGTATACTATTTAACATCCTGTACACGTGTCCACTGCATTGCCGCTTTAATGTTTTTCGAAACTGCGCTATATTTCTCACAACCTCTAGTCTGGTTCCCATCTCACCATGTGGCGCCATTGTTATATTAAGGACTGGCGAAGTGTCTCTATTTCTTCTAGCGAATGATGCGGGAACCTGAAGAAAGGAGATGCATCGCAGGCATGTAATTCCCGCCCGATTTACATTCTACCAGCTATGTTCCGTTAGTTTGAACAAGTATTGGCTGACATAAAAATAATTACCACCTGCATCAAAATCACCTAATTACAGATGCTCAATACGGTTTTGTCAAAAGGCGATCCACTGAGCTGCAGTAACTTGTGTAAGGCTACAGACTCAAAGCGGTTCGTTGACACAGTGTACATCGATTTTTCTAATGCGTTCGATACAGTACCTCATCCTAAATTAGTATACACATTACCGAAGTATGGGATATGCGGTAACATTTTACAATGGTGCACTAGCTTTCTGAGCAACCGCAAACAAAGATTTAAAATAGGTGAAAAATGTTCTGGTTATACCGATGTATCTTTCGGTGTCCCGCAAGGCTCATGCACCGGTCCCCTATTATTCATATTGTACGTAAACGATCTGCTCGACGAAAGGGTGACTGCTAACACTAATGTATGTTTGTTTGCGGACAATACCAAAATTTCCACCGTGTTCTCGGATGTTTCCGAACGGTCTGATATGCAAAAGTGTCTTAATGAATTCGTGGTTTCGGAAGACCGCTGACAGCTTCACGTAGCTGAATATAAATGCTGTGTACTGACGATTGGAAATAGTATCCCGGTACCTATCATCTGAAAGGTGTACAGCATGTTAACCTTAATGAATACCGAGATCTTGGTATAACATTGAATGATAAATGTTTATTTAAACAGCACAAGTAGTATATGTGGGCTCATTTTTATTGACAGGTAATGTATTATAATTTGTCATTTTAATTACCCCTTAATTATCCCGTAATTATATAATTAATTAACTAATTAGGCATTTACTAATTAATTAATTAATTAACATAGATCAAAGGCTTTTACAAGTTAAATAATTAAATAATTAAATAATTAACAAAAATAAAAGGGTTTTACTAATTAATTAACAAATATCAAAAACGTTTATTAATTAACTAACTAATTAATTAACAAAGATCAAAACCTTTTACTAATTAACACATTAATTAACACATTACTTAACTAATTAACGTTCTACCATTCCTGACATATAACAATTAATTAATTAATTAACTAATTAATTAATTAATTAACAAAGATCAAAGGGTTATTTGATTGACAGTTAATGAGTCATTTATGGATTGGGAGCGGAATGGTGGGTTTCTACCTTCAGGACGCAGTAGCTGAGAGCACGGGATGGTGGAAGGTGCGCTTTATTAATTAACTAATTACCTAATTAACTAAAAAACTAAATCATTATTTTAATTAAAACAATAAAATATTTCACTAATTAATTAATTAATTAATTAATTAATTTTTATAGCTACTACGATCCTTTACATCTCCGGGAGGTGTGTGCTGCACGCGACCGTTGGACTATCTCACCGCTTCCGACTAATGTTTATCCCGCTAATGGTGTTGATGCATGTTTATGCGCGCTAAGAGTGTTGAGTTTACGCGCAAAAATGGGGTTATGTGATGAATGGCGGAATAGTATGGGAAATACAACGCTGTGTGAAAAAGATTGAGAATGCGCACAGTATTTTTATTTAATGTCGTCTACCTAGCGTCACTGTAGCTGTCTAGCTGTTGCGTGGTTCGCCGGCTGGATTAACGCCTATGGATTTCCAAAGGCGCTGTGTAAAATGTGGACTATGCGCGGAGCTGTTTTAATAGCGTGACTGAATCATGGAACGTTATTATAACAGTTGTTTGGGGAAGCCAGTTTGGGCCTACAGGCGATTGTGGGCTATTGTGTTCAACGTTTTCTAACAGCGCTGTTTAAAATACCTGCTGATGGTAAGCTTGATGTGTGTTGCTTAGTGGAAATAAACGACAAAAACCTGCTTACAGTATCCATTTAATCCGACTCGTAGTCCGAACTCGAAGTGTCAGCTACACACAGTTCTCGGGCACTATCACAGAAATGCGGACGCCCGACGTAAATTACGCCAACGGTGATATAGACAGAATCCTCGCTGAACAGGTCCTCTAGTTCGAACATCACCTAGTAGTATCTCGTGTTGTGTTGTGTTGTAGGTGGTCAGCCGACCAGCCGTGTTTGAAAACATCCAAACACTACTGGTTGTGCACATACACTGATTCCATTAAATAGCTTGCGCCTACTTTATTAATATTTCCTCCCTTGCCGTCGTCATCGTCTAGCGTCTGACAGTCGTAACGAACCTGTTCTTTTTGGCCTCTCTGCAAACAGATGTTCCTTGGTTTTATAATGCGCATACTTTATTCTTATGAAAATATACCCAGGAGGGGTAAAATTAGCTCTGAACAAGAGGTTTAAAACGGACTATACATCATCACAGTTCACGAGATCAGGCCTCTCTGATAGATAGGTATCGCTTCTATTATATTAAAATTGTAATTTAAAGTTCCTTGGTTTATGACGCAAATACATTATTCTTATGAAAATATTAAAGACACACGACTGCAATGGTATAGTGCTCCTAACAGTTTTAGTTATACTTTCTTAAAATTTTACAAACTCATCACAGGCAACAGGTTGATCTACCCTTTTTTAAATTTGTCAGCGTCTATCAGTGTCTTTACCAGTAAGCCGAAATAACAGAAGACGAACGTTACGGTGGCCTGATAATGATGCAACGAGCGCGATGCAACACAACGGTCAAAGACACTCGGAATGAACGTGCTTGGTATCACGTAACCAGAAGGACACGGGCGGGGAGTCAAAGAACGTGCTTGGCGTCACGTAGACAGCAGTTTGCACGTTTCGCTGTTTAGGCGGACTGTATAAAAAATAGACGCCGACGCGTAGGCAAAACCATAATTCGTTCGACGTGCACTGACTTCACGTTAAGCAGATGAAATGGCAAAGGCAACAGCTAATAAGCAGACGGGGGACCGGGTTCCTGAATATTTGTACCTTATACCTTACATCTTACACACTATACATAATACCTTATACATTATTCCTTATAGTTATACTTTATACTTATGTCTTATACACAATACACTATATGATTTAGTTATACTTTATACATCATACAGTATACCTTACACACTGCACTTTATACCTGATACATACGTCTTACCTATTATGCACAATATATTATACTTCACACAGTGTATGTGTAATATACGTTATAAATTATACCTACCCAGAGAAGTCAAGATGGTGTTCGATTGAACAGGTCTGCCTGGGAGTAAAATGTAAAACGCTTTGAGCAGTCCTGAGGACTGGATACTGCGCTATATAAGAACGTACCTTTACTTTTTTACTTATAACCTTATATTTGTAATTTATATATATACATTATACATTGTACCTTATATCTTATACACAGTACACTATTATATTTTATTTATACTTTATACATTATACAGTACACTTTACATACTACACCTTATACAGTATACTGTATACCTTATATTAATGTCTCACCCACTATGCACTATACCTTATTCCTTACACACTATCCACAATACCTTATACACTATACATTATAGTTTGTGCCTAATACCGTATACACAGTATACAATATATTATACATATATATGATATATTATACAGTATACCCAGTATACCTTAAACATTATACCTTATACCTTATTCCTATGTCTTGTCCACTATGCACTATACATTGTACCTTATAGCTTACACACTATACACAATACCTTATGGTTACACCTTATACACAATCTATTATACGTTATACCTTATACCTTATACACAGCACAATATACCTTATACTTATAGCTTATTCATTATACAGTATACCTTATACATTATACCTTTAACACTGTACGCTATAAATTATGTATTATACCTTGTACCTTGTACTTATGTCTTACCCACTGTGCACTATACCTTGTATCTTATACCTTACACACTATACATAATAACTTATACATTATACCTTATAGTTACACCTAATACACTATTCATGATACTTTGTAGTTATACCTTGTACACTATACATTATACTTTGTACCTTATACACAGTATACTATATTCTATACTTATAGCTTATACATTATAAAGTATACCATATAAATTATATCTTTATCACTGTATGCTATAACTTATGTATTATACCTTATAAACAGTACACTATATCGTATACTTATAGTTGATACATTATACAGTATACCTTATACATTATATATTTAACACTGTATACTATAGCTTATGTATTATACTTTAAACCTTATACTTATGTCTATGTCTTGTGCCTTATACGTATGTCTTACCCACTATGCACTATGCCTTGTACCTTACAGCTTACACACTATACACAATACCTTATATATTATATCTTATAGTTATACAATATATATTATACTTTATGGTATATCTTATACACAGTACACTATATATCTTCCCCTCCCACAAAAGCGGGCCCCCACAGACCTAACATCACGGCCACCGCGATCCACCGCTAACGCCAACGACAGGAGTACGCTGTGGGGCGCGGTGACTGTGATGCTGGGGTCCCATTTCAACCACGACCAACAACTTACTGTCTGACTGTCCTATAGATGTATGTACTTACCATTTAATTGGCTGTCTTACAAGTGTCTGTACTTACAGCTGCACTGATTGTCCTACAGTCGTCCGTACTTACTATTCGACTGACTGTCATACATGTGTCTGCATTTAGAGTTGACTTTCTTACATGTTTCTGTACTTACAACTTCTCTGACTCTCCAACAATTGTCTGTACTTACTATTTTATTGTAAGTTTGTCCTACGGATGTCTGTAATAACTACATCACTGACTGTCCTATGTGTCTGTATGTCATTGGTGGAGTACAGGGACACTTTTCATTGCGCAGGTGCCATTGTTTGTGTACGGGGATACTGTTCATTGTGGAAGTGTCGTTGTTTGTGTACGGGGATACTGTTCATTGTGGAAGTGTCGTTGTTTGTGTACGGGGATACTGTTCATTGTGGAAGTGTCGTTGTTTGTGTACGGGGATACTGTTCACTGTTTAAGTGTCAATGTTTGTGTATTGTGTATAATGCATAAGGTATACTATATAAAATATAAGCTATAGGTACAAGATATAGTGTACTGTGTATAAGGTATAAGGTACAAAGTGTAATGCATAATGTATAAGGTGTAAATATCAGGTATAATGTAAAAGGTATTGGGTATAGTGTGTATGCTATAAGGTACAATGTATAGTACATTGTGGAAAAGACATAAGTATCAGGTATAAGGAATAGTGCATAGTGGGTAAGGCATAAGTATAAAGAAGAATACACAATTAGCATATAAATTGCTTTCGGACTCGGTTACATTCATAGTTTTAAAAATATGGTAAGTTACCTTTCCGAGTCCTGTGTTGCTCTGAACGCAGCTTTTGACGTCTTCACGACGTCTTCATCAGCGTTGGTCTGCACCACTCTCGGTCGTCATGTGACTGTGTTGGTAACTAACTGTCACATGACAACACTTCCAGGAAGATCGCGGGAAGCTTCGTTCAGATCAACATATGACTCGGAAAGGTAACTTACCATATTTTCGAAACTATGAATGTAACCGAGTCCGGAAGCAATTTACATGCTAATATATTGAGACAACACGGACGAGAAATCCTGAGAATGCTCCGGTCAGCAGAAACTATTTCCAAGAAGATCGCCAGATGGAGTAACCATCGCATCTTTAACATTCGATGCATACGAGCCGTTATTACGCCAAAAAGCCTCAAGCTTATGACATCCGTGAAAGGAGAAACGGCTCAAATTGCCCTACACAAAGCTGAGAGGAAACTACTGAACATTAGAACAATACAATGCGGATTCACTATAGAAAGACTGAAAGAAGAGTGGACAACAACGACAGCCGATCTGTTTGGCGCCATATCTGAGACAACGGAACGGGAAACGGTCGAAAGACACCTAGAACGCATGCGCGCACACACATTTGAAACCACGAAACGTAAACAACGCGCTAAATTTACCAACATGGTACGACAGAAACAAGAAAGAAAGGGGATCACGTACGAACATAGCGACATCGACACGCAACGGTGGATGATAAATAAATCAGACAGATAGTTGAACGAAGCAGAAACCAGTATTCTACAGAAAGGACTCAACTTTGCCGTCACACCGAAGACGATACCGGTCAAAGACATAGTTATAAGCACAGAGTTAGCATGCCATAACCTAACACCTGCGAAAGCTCAGTGCCCAAGGGGAGAAGTAGTGAAATGTGTGAAAAAGACGAAAGTTCCCACTAGTAACATATCCAGGGAAGAACGCCTGGCACTACAAACGCTAAAAAAGGACAACGACATCGTCATACTGCCAGCAGATAAAGGCAGAGCGACATTCATACTCAACAGCAGTGACTACAACACCAAAATGCTGGCCCTCCTTGGGGATACCAACACCCGTGTACAATTAATGAAAGACCCCACAGCAGAATACAAGAAGACACTCATCAGCATATTAAGGACATGGCAACAGAAGGACTCTTTTCCTATGCAGTTGAAACACCGGATATACCCAACATCAGAAGAAATACCTAAGATCTATGAAATCCCCAAGATACACAAACCAGAAGCACCGCTTAGACCGACAGTGTCTAGCATTGGCAGCATTTCCTACAATGCAGCTAAGACATTGGCTAATATTCTCACCTCTCTTATTATGAAGACACCTTACCACATCAAGAACAGCAGGGATTTTGTGAACAAGATCAAAGACCTAGAGGTTCCCTCTGGACAGAAACTAGTGTCATACGATGTGTCAGCTCTTTTCTCCAGCATTCCAGTACCTGACACGATCCAAATTGTGAAGAAGAAACTACAAGAAGACACCACATGGAAACAGCGAACCCCACTCAACGTTTGTCAAATCACAGAACTGCTGACCTTCTGCATCAACACCACTTACTTCATGTACAAGGGTCATATCTACAAACAGAAACACGGCGCACCTATGAGCTCCCCAGTCTTTCTTATCGTGGCCAAGCTGCACATGGAAACCTTTGAGAAACAAGCCATCGCTACCGCGCCCATCCCCCCATCAGTTTGGTACAGATGCGTCGACGACACTTTCGTCCAGATACATGAATACCACATGGAGGGTTTCACTGCACACCACAACAGCATAGACCCCAACATCAAATTCACCACGGAACCGGAACGAGAAGACCAACTTCCTTTCCTGAACACTTGTGTACACGTGAACGATGACGGCAGCACACGGGTCACTGTCTACAGAAAACCAACACACACGGAACAATACTTGAACTTCAGCTCCAATCACCACATCGAGGACAGGCGATCAGTGGTCAGAACATTAATGCACAGGGCAGACCTCACAACCATAAACAAAGCCACCGAAACAGCACATGTCGGAGCAGCGCTCAGAGCCAACAACTACAGAGAGTGGATGTTCAACATCACCAAGAAAAAGAGAAAGACACCAAGTGCAGAAAAACAGACCAGCCAAATACCGAACATTCCTTCACCATACGTGCGCAACCTGTCAGAGAAATTGACCACCATTTTCCAGGAACATGGAGTGGGGACGTACCACAAACCATACAACACCATAGAATCCATCGTAGTGAACCCCCAAGGACAAAACCCCCAAGAACAACATGTGTGGTGTAATATATGAGATAGGATGTCCGGACTGTCATCAGACCTATGTAGGCGAAACTAGCAGAGCACTAGGAGCCCGACTAAAAGAACACAGAAACACCAGGGGCCCACTCACAGCAGTAGGTGAACACAGAGTGAATGAGGGCCACAACATCTCGGCTAAAGACGCAAAGGTACTCTCTGGAGAAAACAAATTCCGGAGAAGAAAAATCAGTGAGGCGATTGAAATCAGAGATAGGCGACCAGAAATCAACAGGGATTCCAGATACAACCTTCCCGCGATCTTCCTGGAAGTGTTGTCATGTGACACGTCATTACCAACACAGTCACATGACGACCGAGAGTGGTACAGCCCAACGCTGATGAAGATGTCGTGAAGACGTCGAAAGCGCCTTTCAGAGCAACATAGGACTCGGAAAGGTAATTTACCATATTTTCAAAACTACAATACATAAGTTATAGCGTACAGTGTTGAAGGCATAATGTATACTGTATAATGTATAAGCTATAAGTATAAGGTATAGTGCACTGTGTATAAGGTATAAGGTACAAAGTATAGTGTATAGTGTATAAGGTATAACTATAAGGTATAATGTATAAGGTATTGTGCATAATGGGTAAGACATAAGTATATAAGGCATAATGTACAAAGTATAATGTATAGTGTGTAAGGTATAACTATAAGGTATAATGTATAAAGTATTGTGTATCGTGTGTAAACTATAATCTATGAGGTATAGTGCATTGTGGGTAAGACCTAAGTGTAAGGTACAGGTATATTGCATACTTGGTAAGACACATGTGTACGGTATATGGTATAATACATAAGTTATAGCGTACAGTGTTACATGTATACTATATAAGGTACAAATTATACATATATATATATATAATTATAAAATGTGTACCTTATACTACTTTGTGTAGTATACCTTTAACACTGTAAGCTATAACTTATGTAGTAGGCCTCATAACCGGTGTCTGCTGCTTCTCGAGTTGTGTCAACGCTGTGAGGCGAAGCTGGAGTGTTCTCTCCAGGGAGCAAATGTGGGCAAGATAATATGAAGAACACGCTGTTGCCCATGCAGCGGGTTCCCCCTCTCCACGCAGCTGATGGATCCAAAGGAACGACAAGAGCCGATACAGTTTGGCACCAGCGGCGTCGCAGGAGTGGCCAGAAGAACGTTAAAGTCAACGTCGAACTGCCTTTGGGACTCCGACTGAAGATTATTCCTCAGGGTTTACTCCCGAAGCCTTTCCTATAGGTGGGCATAGCAGCAAGGCAGCGGAGGTTTAAAATCGGAGTTTTCCTTCTCCTGGTTGAGCTGCCTTCCAAGGCTGATGAGCTCCAATTGCCCAGGTTTTAAATCAGAGTTTTCCGTCTCCTAGATGAATTGTCCTCCCGGACTGACGAGCCCCATCTACCCGAGTTTGAAGTTAGAGTTTTCCATTCTCTTATGGAACGTTGGCCAACGGCATGCTATCCTGTATTATTCACGTGCAACCCCTCCCCCGAGGGGGGCTCCCCCATCCGCCACCCAGGGGACGCGCCTCTACGTAATGTACCATCAGCGCGAGGATACCTTACGTATTATACCACATATCTTACACATGACATTGTGTCTTATCCACTATGCACTATACCTTGTGTATACACACACACACACACACACACACACACACACACACACACACACACACACGCACACACACACACACACACACACACACACACAAATATATATACCAGTGTTAAAGGTAAATGTATAGGGTATACTGTATAAAGTATCAGCTAATATAAGTATAAGGAATACTGTAATATATATATGGAACAAAATATAATGTATAAGGTATAACTATAAGGTATAAGGTGTAATACATAAGTTATAGCGTACAGTGTTAAAGGTGTATAATGTATACTGTATAATGTATAAGCTATAAGCATGAGATACAATGTATTACGTATAAGGCATAAGGTATAAAATATAAAATGTAGTGTATAATATATAACTCTAACGTTTAATGTATAATGTATTGTGTATAGTGTGTAAGGTATACTGGGTTTAATGTATGAGGTGTTGTGCACAGTGGGTAAGATATAAGATATAAGGTATAAGATATAGTGCATAGAGGGTAAGACATAAGAATAAGGTATAAGGTATAGTGTGTAAGGTATACTAGGTATACTGTGTAATGTAGGGTATGTGTATAATATATAGTGTATTGCGTATACGGTATAAGGTACAAACTATGATGTATAGTGTATAAGATATTGTGGATAGTGTGTGTGGAATAAGGTATAGTGCATAGTAGGTAAGACATAAACCTGTTCAATCGAACAACATCTTGACTTCTCAGGGAAGGTATAATTTGTAACAAATATTACACATACACTGTGTAAGGTATTGTGCATAATTGGTAAGCCGTAAGTATAAGGTATAAGGTGTAGTGCGTAAGGTACACTGTATAATGCATAAAGTATAACTAAAATATATAGTGTACTGTGTATAAGGTATACGTATAAAATATAATGTATAGTGTATAAAGTATAACAATAAGGAATAATGTATAAGGTATTATGTATAGTGTATATGGTATAAGGTACAAGTATTCAGGAGCCCGGTCCCCCGTCTGCTTATTAATTGTTGCCTCTGCCATTTCAGCTGCGTAAAGTGAAATCAGTGCACGTCGAACGAGTTATGGTTTTGCCTACGCGTCGGCGGTTATTTTTATACAGTCCGCCCAACCAGCGAAACGTGCAAACACGTACCCGGCTGTCTACGTGACGCCAAACACGGTCTTTGACTCCCCGCCCGTGTCCTTCTGGTTACGTGATACCAAGCACTTTCATTTCGAGTGTCTCTGACTGTTCTGTTGCAACGCACTCATTGCATCATCATGCAGGCCACCGTAACGTTCGTCTTCTGTCATTTCGGCTTACTGGTAAAGACGCTGATGGTCGCTGACAAATTTCAAGAAAGGTAGGTAAACCTGTTGCCTGTGATACGTTTGTCAAAGTTGAAGAAAATATAATTAAAACTGTTAGGAGAACTGTATAATTGCAGTCGTGTATATTTAATATTTTCATAAGAATAAAGTATGTGCGTTATAAACCAAGGAACTTTATATTACAATTTTAATAGAATATCTAACAGAGAGGCCTAATCTCGTGAACTGTGATAACGTATTGTCCGTTTTAAACCTTTGTTCAGAGCTAATTTTACCCCTCCTGGGGATATTTTCATAAGAATAAAGTATGTTCATTATAAAACCAAGGAACTTCTGTTTGTAGAGAGGCCAAAAAGAGCCGTTACGACTGTCAGACGATGACGACGGCAAGGGAGAAAATATTAATAAAGTAGGCGCAAGCTATTTAATGGAATCAGTGTATGTGCACAACCAGTAGTGTTTGGAAGTTTTCAGACACGGCTGGTCGGCTTACGATCTACAACACAACATGAGATACTACTTGGTGATGTTCGAACTAGAGGACCTGTTCAGCGTGGATTATGTCTGTATCACCGATAGTGTGATTTACGTCGGGCATCCGCATTTCTGTAATAGTGCCCGAGAACTGCGGGTAGCGGACACTTCGAGTTCGGATTACGAGTCGTATTAAATGAATATTTTATGCAGGTGTTTGTTGTTTATTTCCACTAAGCAACATACAACAAGCTTACCTTCAGCAAGCCTTTTATACAGCGCCGTTTGAAAACGTTGAACACGATAGCCAACAATCGCCTGTAGGCCCCGAAATGGCTTTCCCACACCACTGTTATAATAACGTTGCATGATCTCTGTGTTTTTCGCACAGCGTTGTATTTCCCAGACTATTCCGCCATCCATCACACAACACCATTATTGCGCGTAAACACAACACTCGTAGCGCGCATAAACATGCATAAACACCATTACCGCGCGTAAATACAACACTCTTAGTGCGCACAAACATGCATCAACACCATTAGCGCGATCAACTTTTGTCGGAAGCGGTGAGATAGACCAACGGTCGCGGGCAGCACACACCTAGCGGACATTTGAAACTGATATATTCTGTTAGGGATGGTAGTACCTATAAAAAGTAATTAACTAATTAGTTATTTAGTTAATTAGTGAAATGTTTTGCTTTTTACCGTTTTAATTAAAAGAATGATTTAGTTAATTAGTTAAATATTTAATTAGTTAATTAGGTAATTAGTTAATTAGTAAAGCGCACCGACCACCACCCCGTGTTCTCAGATACAGCGTGCTGAACGTAGAAACCCACCATTCCGGTCCCAATGCATAAAAGACTCATTAACTGTCAATCAAATAACGCTTTGATTTTTTAATTAGTTAATTAATTATTTAGTTAATTTTTATATATCAGGAATGGTAGAACGTTAATTAGTTAATTAATGTGTTAATTAATGTGTTAATTAGTAAAACCCTTTTATTTTATTTATTTATTAACTAATTAATTAGTTAATTAGTAAACGTACTTGATGTTTGTTAATTAATTACTTAATTAGTAAAACCATTTGATCTTTGTAAATTAGTTAATTAATTAGTTAATTAGTAAAAGCCTTTGATCTTTGTTAATTAATCATTTGATTAGTAAAGGACTTTGAGCTTTGTTAATTAGTTAATTAATTATGTAATTAAGGGGTAATTAAGGGGTAATTAAAATGGCAAATTGCGATAGATTACATGTCAATCAAAATGACAAAATCCTTTGATGTTTCGGTACATTTGATGTGCCATGAGCCCTCATATACTACTAGCACATTTTGTACATTTCTCACAAAGCATACAGCGCAATCAATGTTATTTTTAGCTGCTTTAATACTGTTGATGCTTTTGCTCTCATTAAAACATATAAATAATGTGTATGCCCGTTGCTGGGATATTGTTCTACTTGTGGAACCCACACATACCAGCTAGGCAGTACTTGTGGAACCCACACATACCAGCTAGGCAGTACTTGTGGAACCCACACATACCAGCTAGGCAGTACTTGTGGAACCCACACATACCAGCTAGGCAGTACTTGGGCATGACTGACCAGTTAGAGAATGTGCAACAATTCTTTCCGCACCGGATCTATTACCGCTGTAAATTCGATGCCAATCATGACTACTTACATTGACTTGAATGTCTTCATCTAGAGAGTCTCGACCTCCGCCGGGTTTATAATGATATGGTAATGGTATATAATATCATGCATGGACAGGTCAACGTATCTGAAAATAATATCATTTCGTGCACTAACACTGCTATAAATACCACCATTTCGACAAGAGGTCATGGACTTTAACTTATGACAACAACCTTTAAACTTGATATAACAAAACACATGTTTACACTAGAGTTGTATATATTTGGAAACGACTACATCAACGCAATTTAGGAAAGCCCTGCGTACAAAAACTTTGATTCTGTAATGAAGTTCGAGAGACACTTTTAGGAATCTACTTGATTGGAATATATTTGTGTATCATAATTATTGGATATTATCAGTTTACCATTACAGTGTATTACATATGATGACGGGTGCATGTAAAACGTTGTATTCTGTATTGTATTCATGTAATGGTGTTGTGTGTGTATATGTAAATTAGCACGTGTTGTATCCACGGGACACAATTTTGTTAACATCATTGATCCTAAAAATAAACAATCAATCAATTATTCGTACATGAATGTCAACCACTCTGTATACTATAGCCAGTTACATTTTCACACAGCTGAGTGGTCTGGAATATCGTAGAATGAACGAATGTCTACGAGTATCGCAGCAGCAGCAGCACCAACAGCAGCAGTAGCACCAGCAGCGCAGCAGCGCAGCAGCGCAGCAGCGCAGCAGCGCAGCAGAGAGCGTAGCGGTTATTGCGTTGTGGTGCTTTCGTCGTCGTATTCCACTTTGAGAACAAAATCATTTAAGTGTGTCAGTTTCTGCCCAGATTTGTTGATGAGGTTTGCTACCAAGGACTGTGGCAAAACCCCGGGGTCTTTAAGCGTTTTCAGAAAAACCGTATCCTTTTTGAGTTCATCTCGGAACTCATTTGCATCGATGATTACGTGAATGCCGTTCTTCCTGTTGTATAGAAGGAAACAGTTTAAGACACTGTTGTGCAGCGTACATGCACACCGTCTACTTAAGATAACCTTCATTAAATTATATGCAAATAATTATTTCATATTTTGCAACGTGTTTGGCCCAAATTATTAACATACAGTACACATGACGGGTGACATTATGGCACCGAAAATGAATTGTCTTAATTAAAGGTTTCAAATAACAATCTCTGAAATTGAGCAAAATCACGTTTTGAAAATTCGAGTTTTCTGTTTTGTTTCACTGTTATTTTCCTAACTTTTCATTATTCAGACCATAAACATGATATCATCAGTAACACGTGTGTAATTTTCATAAACCAATCAATAAATATTTGATATTATAGTTTTTATATGTAAATGTACGAAGTGGCCTCTCATTATACGGACCACGGTGGGATTTGTTCAAACTGTTCCATGTAGGAACATAAAACAGGCCACAGTGGGGATTTTTAAGATGTTTCTTTCAAGCTGAAGTTTTTAGCAGTAGGAGTCCTTATTGCGAGCGTCCACTGTTCTGTCCACAGTTGCTTTATGCGGATAATAGTGAACCAATTTTTATTACCAGTAAGGGTTACAATGCAGTCAAACCTAACTGTAATTCGAATGACATCACGGCGGGGATATTTTTCAACAGATCAGTGGAATGGTATCATTTTATCCTTACATATACACTTACGTTTTGAACGATGTAACGTAGCAATTTATGTACATATTTGCCAGTGCAATCTCAATCTGGAAACAAAACATCATTAGGGTAAATGTTGTTTTCAGCACCGGATAAAAAGGGTCTTAATGCAAATATTATGCTGAAGTGCAAGGTCTATACACTGGACTCACAGTCATATTTCTAAGACAGTGTCTCTGCTATATGTATACATGCTTGTAACAGACACACAGTCAGTCAGGCAGATGGACACAAGTTTGGTGCCTAAAATGCAAAGCATATAGAAGGAATATCATATAAAGTCCGGGATACACTGACGTTTTTCGCCCGACCCGATCCGACCAGTCGGTCAGTGTCAGTCGGCTAGTGTATCCACACGTGACATTGAAATCGGAGCTAGTTGGTGTCAGTCTGGCGTAGTCGAAGGTTTTCCAACAATGTCGAAACTTAGATCCTTCTTCACCATTGGTTGGTTGGTTGGTTGGTTTGCGTGATTGTGACGTCACGCAGACATTTTAGAAATTGGTGGGCGAATATGTTGCCGCTATGATCAGGTCAGCAGCCCCCGATCGAGTCTGACTTAGTCGGTGTCAGTCGGCTATTGTATACACTGCTGTCGGGGTGAGTCGGACATATATACAGACCGACCGAGCCAGTTTGGTCGTCTGGGTCAGTCTGGTCCGGTCTGGTCTGGTTGGGCGAAAAGTGCATGCCCGCACGCACGCGCGCGCGCTCGGACACACACATACACAAATACACAAACACAAACAAACACACACACACACACACACACACACACACACACACACACACTCACACACGTGCGAGCGCACATGCTCACATACACCACCCCACCCCACAAATCTGAAAGACATTCCATCTTCAAGTTGTATTAGTTTAATTAATGTGAATCCACGTCACATGATGGGCAGATATGAACGGAATAGCGACGTGTCCATATTTGTGGCAGTTTATCCTAGAATTGTCTGTTATGAAACTATCTTAGGATTTTCCTTGGGTGACCATAATTATGAAGGGGTCTGAATTACCGATGTGACCACAAAGGTAGTTTGAATGTATGTGTGTACGTTCAATGTATGTGTGTACATTCAATGTATGATTCGATTGCGTGTTTGTGTGTATATGGGGATTGTGTGTGTGCGTGCGTGCGTGCGTGCGTGCGTGCGTGCGATGTAATCGTTTAAAGATGATGACGATTGTGGTAACGATGATGATGATGATGATGATAATGATGACAGATGCCTATGTTTCAGATCAACGAGTTTCGTTAATCAGAAAATATGTGACGATTTGAATTATTTCTTCAGTGCTACTAACCGCGTTGCACACTGATTCCTGGGCCTTGTAGTATTCCGTGTTGTTTCGATATTCAATCTTAGGTGTTGCAGTCGAAATGTTACTTTTCAAGTTGTAGCCTGCTGTAACAGAAAATCATGTCTATTTTTTCACTTTGAAGGAAAGAAGTATCGAAACATATATGCTAATTCGTATTGACCGTGATTATGGCGATCTTTTAGTGGTCAGAGGAAAGAAGCAAATATCTCTAAACTGACAGAAACATGACTAGTTTCACCAACATAACAATGTGGCTGATTTGACGAAGGCTATCACCACATAACATGTCGCATTGGTTTAAAACTATCTCCGTAGACACATAAAATAAAACTGAGACGAAAACGACAGATACGTCAGGTCGACAGTATTACACATAGAAGACAGCGCTTTGCAGAGTAAAATCTCCTTCTGGTGAGTTTCCAGTATGGCTGCACCATGATGCTACGTAGCACTCTTACACATGATAATAGAATCAGGCGTTTGTCGCTACTTGAACAAGTATAACATTCACACCGACCGTTAGGTGTCACTCAGAAGGTACCATCCACACTTAGGTACATATTTGAAAATGTGACATTCTTGCTAACCTCTTGTTGAAAATGGCCGCGCGTTGACGTCATCGCAAATAAATTCCGTGTAACGTGCATAAATGAGTCGATCGTTGATGTACTGAACGCTTCCGCCAATGTCTTTGGCGGCAGTTTCTAATTTGCTTCTGTAGAAGTGCAGACGTCCTTCAAGGGTCACCCCATCTGTCTTGTCCGCACTGTAAGAATACAACCACAAGATCACATAAATGTATCACAATATCAACGGTTTCACTAAGTATCTAAACACTCGTTTCTTCCCACGTGACGTACCGACGGCGGTTGTAAGTCTATTCATGTAGTATTCTAAGACAGCAAATTATGACTACGACGGAGTCCGTTGGAAAGCATCGTTATTTGTTGGATAAAAGTGTGATAAGTGGACCACGTGTGTAAAATGTTACGGGAATCCAATTACAACCGGATCCACCTCATATGTTGTGTCCTTGTCTTTGAATTTCAAGGTCAAATGTTATTGAACATGAAACACCAATATATCAATACCACCCTTGTTTTTATGTACGTACGAATGCATGTGTGTACTTATGTATGTATGGGTGTACGTGTGTCCTTGATCTTGAGTTCTAAGATCAAATGTATATTTTCCAAACCGTCGCTGTTTTTATATGTATCAATGTATGTTTGTACTATATACATGTATGTGCGTATGTATGTATGTGTGTGTATGTATGTATGTATGTATTTATGTATGTGTGTGTATGTGAATGTCAGCAAAAGAAATCAATCATGATAAGATGCAAATATACAAACCATTAGAATATAGCAAGTATATACACATGTACAGGCAAGACAAACAAACAGTTAACACACACACGCATGCATTGTTGTCAAGAAGACCTATGTATTTATTAATGTAAATGGTGTGGCTCCTATAAGAGCGACATTTTGTCTTAATAGGAGTCACTGACCCCGTCGGAAACATGTTGATTTACCTTACCTTCCCTTAAGATAGCTGCACCGGGTATCGTGTCAGTTGATTTCTTTATTTTTTTCTTCATAGAACATTAGTAGGTGCCAGTATGAACATGTGTACTATTAAAAAAACCAAGGCACTATCACCATATGTCACAAATCAGTCCTTTAAAAACTAACATTTTAAGTGTGCCTGTGGAAAGTCCCTTTTTAGATTCTTGGGAACTGACGATGTTTCCATAGTGACGATCACGTGTGCGTCAGCCCAGTTCAAACATAAGCTCATTCACCATGAATGCAAATCATATAGTCTGGTTATTCTCATGCCACTATGCTGTTGTATTATAATTACCTAAATGCATCACGCTGTCAAATCACCATATACTGGCGGTAGTTTTGTTTATTCTCCGATAATGCCCGACCTCAGCCGCCATTTGCAATGACACGTGACTGACCCCAGCAGGTGATATTCAATCTTGTCTACCACAACAAGTTCAACACATGGCCCTTCGTAACACAATATCATGAGACAACTTGGCGGGAAAACCTTTTGGGAAAATCTCAGTAATAGAAATGTCTGTCAAATTGTGTTGAAATAAGCCACATGCCAGTAAAAAAGTCACATTTCTAAGCAAAAAACAAGCATTTGGTGACACCCTTATAATTGTAACCACCAGGAAGTATTACTTAATGTAACTTTTTATAAATAAAACTACAATACTTACAAAACCATAACTTGGCATATGAATTCGACTTGTGTTTACCCAAAATTGCACGGGATGGTTTTATGTTTGGTGAAGGGGTCGTGCCAAAAAATGCAGTACGGACTTTTGCAGTCTTTCAACATTGTAGCAAAATGTTTATGAAGCTGTATCAAACTTAATATGCATTTGTTTACAAAATAAACCTGTATGAATGTCAATAACATGTTTGTACTTACAACCATACAAATTGTTCTTTTGGGGAGTTTCTCAAAATGAAATAAAATGCCGTTTTAACGTGATTTTTGACATATTTTTAATTGTCTTTAAACAAGCAGCAACATAAAAAATCAATTATTTTTGGTCTGGAGTATTGTTTAGTATATGAGGTAAACTCTGAGAAAAGATGCTTAGCTTATCTTCAAAACTTATATTAGAAATGATTAATTCAAAAGAAGCATATAATAGCCGGTGCAGCCACCTTAAATTACCTTACCATATCTTGCCTTACCTTCCCTTAAATTACCTTACCATACCTTACCTTACCTTACCTTACCTTACCTTACCTTACCCTGCCTTACCTTACCTCACTTTACCTTACCTTACCTTACCTCACCTCACTTTACCTTACCTTACTTTACCTTACCTCACCTTACCTTACCTTAAATTACCATACCATACCATACCATACCATACCATATCATACCATACCATACCATACCATATCATACCATACCATACCATACCATACCTTACCTTGCCTTACCTTATCTTATCTTATCTTACCTTACCTTACCTTACCTTACCTTACCTTACCTTACCTTACCTTACCTTACCTTACCTTACCTTGCCCTACCTTACCTCACTTTACCTTACCTCACCTCACCTTACCTTACCTTACCTTACTTTACCTTACCTCATTTTACCTTACCTTACGTTACCTTACCTTACTTTTCCTTACTTATCCTCTTACTATGCAACTCCGCCATCTCGGCCTGTGAACGGCTACGCGTTTTGCTTCTCTCCATGTTGTCCATCCCAGTTTGTCTCATTCTTTTTGCACAATGATTCGCCATGTTGTTTTGGGGCGACCCATTTTTCTCTTTCCTTCCGGCATCCAAGTCAGTGCTGCCAGGCAGTGGTTGTTGTCGTTCTTCCTCAGCACGTGCCCGATCCATTTCCATCTTCTTCTTTGTACTTCTATGCTGATCCTCTCTTCTGCTGTTATTTTCTCAAAGTCTTTCTTGGAGATTACTCCCGGCCATCTAATTTTGATAATCCTTCTTAGACAGTTGAAGTGAAATGTATCTACTTTTCTGTTGTCACTCTTTACTTTCCACGTTATTATCCACACAATAACTCTGTTTTGACAAGGGTATTGTATAATTTGAGTTTAGTTCTTACTGTGTATATATTTGTGCTCCTTATCTGCTTTAGTTTCATGAATGATGTCCTTGTTTTTCGTATTATGTTGATAATATCATCACCCCCTCCTCCTTGCTTGCTGACGTTCGCACATAAGAATGTACACTTCTCTACTTCTACTTGTTGGTCATCAATCTCTATTCTGTCATTGCATTTGCTGTTTATACTAAATACTTCAGTTTTCTTTTGATTGATTTTTAGTCCGGGTTTTGGTGCAAACGCATTCAGTTTTGTTGCCTTTGCTTGCATGTATCTGTAGCTTGATGACATAAGCGCAAAATCACCTGTGAAGTCCAAGTCCTCATGTATTGACATAAATCTCCACCTTATCCCTGTGTTGTTTTTCAATTTTTTTCCTGATTATCCAGTCGACCGTATTATTTACTTATTATTCGAAAAATTATCTATATGCATACACATTATGTATTATATGTGTATCTGTGTTATCAATGCATACTACGAGTGTATAACCAAGAGTGTATAACGCAGAATAAAGGTATTATGTGTATGAGACCAAATAAACTATCTTTCTTTCTTTCATCTTTCAGGAAGCATTGACCGAATAGTAAATCAACATCTAATAATTCGCGATTTGAAAGGTTACCATGATGAAAATGTCAAAATGTGTATCACACTTGTCAAATACTTACAGCAGGAAATCTAGCACGCATGACTTCAGTTCTCCGCCGAAAACAGCTTTCACCTGCAAGCCAAATAAATAAATATGTGATCGTTATCATCCCATTATCCTTCTTCTGTGAACGTAATGGAATTGGCAACATGTCTTACACACACCGTTTTGGGGTTATTTTTGATATTTTGTCATCGTTCAACGTCTTTGAAAAAATGTCTCCCTGCAATCGTTCCATCGCTACTGTGCTCGTCTGGTCCAGCGGCCTTGAGCTGTCTCTGCCTTTGCCCTCTATGGTAGTCTGTCCGCATCCATTTCTATCATGTGGTCTGTCCATGTCATGCTGCGGCTTATTAGTCTTCTTGTTAATTTGTACAGCATCTCCTATGTGTTCCGTCAGGGTCGCTAATTATTTTTCTATCCACACTTTTATTGTTCCTGTTATATCCGGACCTAATTATCGGACCCAATCTCGCAAACTTGCAGGTTCAGTTCTTTCTCTGACAGAGCCAGTATGCCGATGTTACACACTGTAAGGATTTTCCTGTTCAACTTTTTCGAAATACTGAATTGAATGTTAACATATCCAAATGTCCAAAGACACATATTTGTTTACAATCTGTCAAAAAGGTTTGCTCGTACGTCCTTATATGTTTATCAAAGGAAAAACTCACCCCTTTGCAGAACTTCGTTTCTTGTTTTTCGAAAGCATCACTGGACGGAAGAACCATTCCCAAGGCGAAACTGTCGTCTTGAAACTTCATGTTGGCCACGTAGGTATCTAAACATGTACATATATGCTTGATATAATAGTAAACGACACGTTGAACGTGCTATGATATCAGAAATATTGGGAACAGGAATCCTACTCCTAATATCTATGGTAATATTCCTGTTTTAAATTCACTGTACAGATGTGATTTTAATTTGAGTTTAGTTCGTATATAGCAGCACAACTTAAAACAGAAATGCTAGTAAGTAGCAAAACACATGTCACGTGTTGTTTATTTCGCTGATTTGGATTACTGTATAACAAACAATTGACTTGTCCGCCCATCTGCCCACCAGCCCGCCGACCCGCTCCCCCGCCAGCTAGCGTGCCCGTCACCCCGTCAGCCCGCCCGCTATTTACAAATGAACAATCTACTCACCAGTCGGAGTATCGAAATCTAAAAAAGAGAACAGTCAGTGTTATTAAAGCAAACAAAGTAGCGAAGACACTAGTTTTCTTATTCATGACTCAGATTATATAATGGACCGGAGGAGAGGAAATTTATGTTAATGTGTAGGAATATCGTGATAATGATGGTCCGCTCCGGAGTCCCGACATTGAGTTATTTATGACGATTTCGCTCAGCTGCAATGGAAATACATGTATTCCTTAAGATGCTCGTTTCCGCTGTTTTACAGTTTCAAATCGATATGTGTGTGTGTGTGTGTGTGTGTGTGTGTGTGTGTGTGTGTGTGTGTGTGTGTGTGTGTGTGTGTGTGTGTGTGTGTGTGTGTGTGTGTGTGCGTGTGTGTACACACACACACACATCTAAATATATATATATATATGTATATATATATTTAATCTTAAAATTCAGAACTTGGGGATATGAGGGAAGAAACGTTTGAGAATTAAAATATATGTGGGCGTCAGTATGTTAGAATGCAAATAGATTACACTGTGTAACATAATTTTATAATAAAAAGAATAACAACCCCCTTTATGTCTTAATAGTAGGATGACGTTGTCGTCGTCCTCATCCTCATCCTCATTGTCATCGTCGTCGTCTTAATATTCATCATCATCACCGCCATAATTTTCGTTTTCATTTTTTTCGTCGTCAACTTCTTATTCGTCTTTGTCATCCTCTTCTCCGTCATCATCACCAACACATTCGTGTTCGTTTTCATCTTCGTCATCATCTTCATCGTCGTTTTCATCATTGTCATTACCTTTGTCTTCGTTGTCATCGTCATAACCATCGTAGTCTTACTCTTCATCTTCATCATCGTCATCGTCTTCATCACAGATTTATCTTCTTCATCATCATCTTCATCGTACATAATCTTCTTCTGATAGTTATATTACAAAATGTACCCACCCGATAAAACAAAATGCTTATCTCAACACTTCGTACGGCAACATTGCATGCATTTAAGAAGTTGTGATGTTTATTTTCTAATCATAAATTCCGATAAACAGTTGTTTGATTTACAGTATGCACACGATGAATATTAATTAGTAAATACTCACGAGCATAATAGAGCGCAACGCCCCCTACCGCCATAGCCCCAAGAATCAGGAACAGCAGCAAGCAGAAGGCAATGATGAGGCCGACTGGTGCTTTCCCGCGACCGTCACCACCGGAACTGCTCTTGCTGAACACATCGCGAGGCTGCAAAATATAGAATAATGTCATTAGTAATATAGGACGTCTGTGTATGCCAGCCACAATATATTTATATCAGAAAAGATATCATACCGGACAAGCAGCTGCATTAACTTTAATGTTTGACGTCATATACTATATAGAACTACGTGTTTAGGCGGATGTATTCATAAATTAATTTCCGACTTATTTCGATGTAATAAAAAACAAAGGCTACACGCCGATTAACATTCCTGTAATGACACAGCGAAAAATAGAGCTAGACCTTACTATCGGACATATTATTGGCATGCCAATCAAGTCAAATGAAACGAAAACTAGAGACAAAGGCAATGAGTGCGAGTAAATTGAGCTCGTTAATAGACGACAACGTCATCGTGACAGCCAATGCGTGAGGCTTCAAAATGTTGACTCTTTAGCCAATAACAATCTTGGTTGTTCTAATATGGCCGCCATTTTGCTTTCTTTACATTTTTAAAAGAAATATCGGTCATGTCAATATAAAACATATGAAGTGACAGTTTAATTATGTTCGTACCTTATCAGGTTTCGAAAATAACAGAATAAATAGATTTTTACGTTTCGTGCGGACATTTGTGTTGTTCTCATATGCTGTCATCTTTTTTTTTTACATTTGTTTCAATAAAAACCGATAACATTAACTTACTTGTGTATGAAGACATATAATGAGACATGTTAATAATGTATATACCTCATTTGGGTGCGATGATTTGAGATTACGTGAATTTCAATATGTTCGTGGCAGCTACCTTGGATGTACTCAAATGAAAATATCTTGTAAACCATATATTTTTATTCAAAACAAGAACATACAGAATACATTTTACTGATTCATGTATGTTACCGGGTTGCGACAATTTGAAAAAATATATATTGAATTTAAAAGAAAACAATTGATGCGCAGGCATGATCTTGGATTAAGAACTTTTTTGACGTTCCCACGGGTGAAATTCCACATACACTTAGAATCTCATAGCATATATGTTATACATAAACATATCAACAAAATCAACTTTTCCCGACAAACTGTTTCCAACGTTAACTGTGTTACTCAACTGGGACGACTGAGATTGACGAAAATTGGGTGGGTCCACATTTCAAGAAATAGAACATATTTCAGAGTAATTGCAGACGGTGTTACATGCAGAATTAAAAAGTGGACGTACTGTCGTACAGTTCGATAACAAAACAAGTGCGCTAACCCGGGAGGGGCAACAAAATTCGTGTTCTATGCCTCTTTTTAGTTTCGAGGGTAATGGTGATGGTGCCCATTTTATCTGAAAGACTTCTTAAAAACACCATTACTCTGCTCATCGGGGTTGAAAGTAATCATTATTGGTGTCTGTGAATAGAAACTGGTGCCTGTTTTATGGGTCATTAACCGTATATGAAAAGTAAGGACTGTCAGTCGAGTATAAGTCAGAAGATATGATGCGCGACATCAGGTGTACGACATTAAAAAACTTCGCAATTCAAAACACTATGATATTCGTTTGAACGTAAATTAATAAAACTACAGTAGTTTTTAAATATGTTAAAAACACTCGTGTCATGTTGACATTTAGAAGAAGACCCTGTCTCATTTTAATGTCACATTTGAACCCAAATTCAGCCAGTGAACGCGAAGGTAACGTCGGTTTCGTCTTCAGCCATACAGAATTCCAGATACTCCACTGATCCTAGTTATGAAACCTAACATCCATTCCAATTAGTTCTCATTGAAAAGCGTAGCAACTTCTAAATAAATATAGAATGGGAGATTGATCCAACAAATACTATCTGCACACTATTAATAATGCCCCGTTATTCATCACAGGAAATACCGTTAAATATTATCGTATTATACATGTAAACTGTCGTGGGAGACCACATTGAGTATTGAACGACCGCTTTGGCTGTGCAGATCGGATGGATAAGTTCTACTTTATCGTCTTGCGGATGCATTTATCCGCCCCAGACTTATTGTTGTTTTCATCACACTGTCTAGCTGCATGTTTCACAAATTTAGGTTGCCATACAAAACGACCAATAATCCCAATACCATCTTACAAACAAAACACGAAGTAGAAATAAATTTGACTGGAGTGGTGCATGGCCGTTCAGTACTTGTTGTACGAGGAGCACTCTTACTGCTATAGGCATCCAGTGCAGCTTGTTTGGTAGCGGTTTCGCATGGCAAAATTTCGTTACATAGATACTTGTCTGCGTATATATATATTCACTGTTCATGGTCAGTGTTCGTGGCATGCACACAAATGACATCACCATGACTTGTTTCGCACTTGGTGCAGTTGCTATCCAACCAAACAATTTGGCAATGAGCTTGGCTTGTTTGATCAGATTAGGAAACTGTTTCGTCGGCAAATGCATATAGTAAATCTCCACAAGCGTCAACTCTTTGGCGATAGCTTTCAGAGTCACAGAGCCGCATTGTAGTTTGCTGAACTCTATCCGCACTGCTTCCGACGCATCGTCCAGTTCCACGTGGAACGGGTTGGGAAATAAGACAACTCCTCGCTGCGAGTCCTAAGACAGGCAACACACAAGTCAGCTCTGCGAACTGGAACTGGAAAAGCTAACGGATTATAAATTATGTTCTCGCAAATCCATTTGAGTTTTGAAAATTCCGGTACTTCTGTACCCTTCTCCTCCGTGAACACACTGTAATATAATGTCCCAGCTCATAGTGCCTATGTGCGGAGGAGGTCTTGATATTGCGCAGTCATCTCGGCCAGAAGGTGATGGAACTACGGTCTTCACGATGGCGCTCATTGCGCTCTGCACTTCCATTTACGTGGCATTCAGGTTTTTTAGGGATGATGGAGCAGTTCTTCCAACAATGGAAATTGCATCTAGTGTTGTCATCCCGCGGGCCGCATTGTGGACAATTTCACTTTAGTTCGCGGGCCGCATGAAACAGCTCCGCGGACCGCAGGTTGCTGATCCCTGCTATAAGCAGTGCAAGGGCTCCTTAAGCAAACCACACCTAAACAAACTATATTCTTGTGTTAACTACGTGGCTCTAGATTACACCGTACTTAAGGTACGACAATAATAGGCTTTGACATTGAACTTGGTTAAACAAGGCAACTAAACTAATGTCAACGAATGTTAAATTTAACATTTTTGAAATCGCTTCCCACAAATCGTTATACACACATACAAATTATTGCTCTACGTGACGTATTTACTAAGATATGGTGACATTTGTTCTGACGACAGCCATCTTTAAAATGGCTGATGCGAATGTCACAAAAATTGAAATGTCATTGGATAGTACATGGATGAAAACCCCACCCTAGATATACACATATGTGCCTTATATTCCTAAGGATTTAGAAGAATACAGTAGGTTTATCGAGTTGCCGCACTTTATGATGCCATCTTCAATTATGCAGTTAGTTCAAGGAGGATTCTGGGCATCGTTTAGTATGTTACTTCGGATACTTCCAAGGATATGTGGTTCCAAAATCAACTTATCATTATCGACTTCAAAGTTTCGAGTGTATTGTACCCTAACATTCCTAGATTATTATTCTTTCTTCTTCTTTCCTCGTCTTCTTATGATTAGCTCATCACTCTACGTGTTTACGAGCTTGATGTCTATAATTGGCAACTACACCCTCAGTAGAGGGGGCACTTCTCTGAGGCGACCAGCAGCTGTTCGTGCCTCGTCTTATTCGTTGGATTCGTGTTTTATTACGCTTTTATTATGGTCGCCGGATGTACAGAGATTTTGTTTCATGCAAGAGTTATCGCTAAAATGGTGAACTGGACATGTCTGCTATTTGGATTTCTTATGGTGCTCGCGGCATGGATTCACCTGTGCTACGGCCGGCATGGAAACATCTATCATTGCGGACTCAGCCGTGACTATTTACTGGCATTTAACACCCTGGCACACGACGATTCGGACTTTCTTTCAAGCATCGACTTCCCACCCGAGCTAACGCGGAAAATCACCAGATGGGTGCGTAAGCGAGGACGATCTTTGAATGGCCTCAAATTGGACGAACTTCGAGCAAACGTAACTGTTTTAATGAATACAGAGACATGGTTCGACAGTTCTGTCTCTGATCATGGAACTTCAATCAATGGATTTGGATGCCCCATCCGGCTTGATCGTGACAAGCAATCGACTGGAAAGGAGAGAGGTGGGGTGTTTGTCTTGACGTCAATGAACACTGGGGCAAAACTTTTATTGTGCGTGAACAGCACTGCACCCCAGATATTGAACTTTTGACTGTTTCACTACGACCACAGTATCTACCACGTGAATTTCCTAAATTATTTGTGAGTGTTGTTTACGTACACCCCAGACCCAACGTGGACTGAGCCGCCCACCGCATATTTGTGATGTGACACAGAAACTGGACGCTTTGCCCACCGATGCACCCAAGTTCATACTGGGTCATTTCAATTAGTGCACCCTAAACAAAAGTCTGCCTACCTACGACTACTACCAATATATCACGTGCCCAACCTGCATGCACCGGACGATTGACTTGTGCTACGGGTCGGTGCCCAATGCGTATAGGTCCATAGCCAAGCCATCGACCGATCACAATACGGTTCACTTGGTTCCTATTTACAGATGTCTTCTGAAGCATGCTAGATGTGTTGAAAGACAGGTCAAGGTGTGGAATGAAGACAGCATAGCTAGACTACAGGGCTGTTTTGACTGTACTAATTGGGATGTTTTGGGGGATTCCTGCGATAACCTAGATGAACTTACCGACGTTGTGACCAGTTATATTTCTTTCTGTGTTGACACTGTTATACACGTATAGAAGTGCAAAACTGTACCCTAACAATAAACCTTGGGTTTCTAAACAACTGAAAAAGGTATTGAATGACAACAGAAGGGCTTACTTTCAGGCAGACTTACCTGGACGAAGTGCCCAATGCGTATAGGTCCATAGCCATAGTTCAAAGGAGTGTCAGATCAGAAATTAGGAAAGCAAGAGAGAGCTATGAAAACGAAATAGAACTGAAGTTCAAAACAGGTGATATGAGAACAGAACGGGAAGACTTTAAGACTACGAGTGACATGCAGCGATATAGACAGGATTCTAATCGCTTATCTCACTTGGGGGGTAAAGGTGAGGGAGTCCAGGGTACAAATGGGAGGAAAAGTCCTGGTCCTGGTGGCATTTCCGGTCAGGTTTTGAAGCATTGTACTATTCAGTTGTCTGGTATATTCCACTTCATCTTCCATGCCTCTCTTACCTCACAGAAAATCCCTATCTTGTGGAAAACGTCAACTATTATCCCTGTTCCCAAAACAGCTCGCCGTGCCGGCCCAAATGATTTTCTCCCAGTAGCGTTGACATCGCACGTAATTAAGAGTTTTTAAAACATATTCAAAAACCATGATCATGAACCGAACAGACCATCTTCTAGACCACCTGCAATTTGCATATCGGCCTGGGAGAGGGTTGGAGGATGCAGTCGCTACTCTGCTAAACCTTGTACTCTGTCATCTTGTGATGGCCAGAACCCATGCCAGAGTTCTTTACCTTGACCTTAATTCTGCTTTTAAGACTCTGCCTCACCAACTTTAAAAAAAACGTATTTCTGGATTTAAACTTGAGTCTGACTTGGCCCTAAGGCATGTGCCGCTACGTACACGAAGTGCCAGCAGCGTCTACACTGTCTGCATTCTTTTAACATTTATAACACTATTTTGTCCATGTTTTATAAGTCATTTATCCAGAGTGTTTTAATCTTTTCTTTTATGTGTTGGCTTGGCAACGTCAGTGTAAAGGACAAGGGTAGTCTGCAGCGTATTGCAAACATCAGCAGTAAACTGACCGGCGTGAAACAAGCCACTATCACTGCTCTGTGTGAAAAACTGGTTTTGCAGAAAGCCAGTCGCATTCTAGCTGACAACACACACATTTTGTATGAGGAATACGTCCTTCTGCCTTCATCCAGACTGCTTAGAACGGTCACATGCAAAACAAATAGGACGCGGTTGTCATTTAATTCTACGTCTGTTCGGCTTTTAAATGGTGCAAGTCGCAGACGCCTCTTCTGAGCCAAACTTTTTTTGTATGCATGTAGTCGTAGTTGTACTGTTGACAACAGGGTGAGCGAGTGTGCGCACATTATTTAGCAGTGTTGGTTATGTTGACATTTATTTATATTTATTTACTACGTGCATATACATTATATCTATATATATATATATGTATATATACATATATATATATATACATATATATATATACATATACACACACACATATATATATATATTATCCGTGAAGCGACGATCACAATTATGCGATTAGGTTTATCAATATTATATTTTAGACACAGCTTTTAATTATGTATTTACTTGTTTTTATGGACGCTTCACACAAAGTTCCCTTCACGGGACAATAAAATATTATTGTATTATATTGTAATCAAGAGTTAGAATCCACTACATTTATACATTCATACATTTACCTCCAGCGTGTGATCTTTTACTTGTCCTGTAAGAGACACCAGGTAGAAAGGACCAACGGATTATATTTCAGTGTCTCTTCACAAACACACAGTCAGCGAGGAGTGAACGAAATTGAAATAAAAGGATCAAAACGGCGATCGGTAGTGGGATTCGAACCGTGGTTCCCTCTATCGACAGTCCTGCGCTCTGCCGCTCGAAAACCGCTCCCCACAATTCGAACATAACATAGTTCGTGAACCGCACCTACATGATAACGTCATGCCTACTGGAATTCACATTATTATGTCAGTACTGCTCCTTTAATTCTTGGGTACGCTAACTAAAATACACTCTGGGACAATATCTTAAGAAAGGATGGGCTATGGTTAAGTCAGTAACGTGTTAGGATAGAGCCCCCCTTAGACCTTAGGAATTTAGCGTGCATGCAGACCTTTTATAATAGGCCCACGCGACCGTGCCCCCTAGACCCTTTGAAATGTGTCACCGTTCAGGATATAATACGCTGAAGTTACGGCGACGCAGCGGCTAAAAATTGTCAACTGCACCCCCGCCCCTCCTCCCCTCCCCCTCCCCCGTCTTCCCATGTTACCAGTTGAGCCGAGATAGGAGATAGGAGACAGCGCGAGACGTCGAGAATAAGGTGAAATTTCTTCTGCGCATTGACTAAAAATGTTCAACAAATGTTGGGTTCGGCCGCCAGTGCAGGTTGTTGTGCTACCCCTAGATTCGGTTTCTGGATCCGCCCCTAACACGTATACATTTCTGCGCACACGTGTATGCAGTTGCGTGTTAAAGATATCACATATACAACAGTACAAGCTCGCACATGCACAGGCCCACGCACGCTCTCTCTCTCTCTCTCTCTCTCTCTCTCTCTCTCTCTCTCTCACACACACACACACACACACACACACACACACACACACACACACACACACACACACACACACACACACACACACACACACACACACACACACACACACACACACACATACACACACACAGACGACGCACCAACGTGTACTTTAGCATTCTTACTATTCCGTCTTATACCTCGGACGTGTAGGCGTTGAAGACGTGGTCTCTGTCGGGCCCCGTCTGGTATCGCTCGTCTTGGACGTAGGGGACGTGCTTGGGACGACGGGAAGACACGTGACGGTCGTCCCAACTCCTCGACCACCGACGGTTGTCTCGTCTTCTTCGCTCATCAGGGTAGTACATGCTTAATTGCTCTGAATACACACTCTCTCTACTGACACTCTCTCTCTACTGACACTCTCTCTTTCTCTCTCTCTCTACTGACACTCTCTGCTGTCCGTGGTGGAATGACCTATTTACTTTTATCTGGGTGCGGCGGGGGCCGGGATGGTCGAGGTCATGCTGACCATGGCCGTTGAAGTGTGACCACGATACAATGGAAAGCATAGGTCACATAAGGTGGTTTAATTGAGCTGTGGCCAGTGCGTCCGTGGGCGCACAATTTATGGACGCGAGTGTGGACGGGCAATTTCGGGATTGTCTCTGTTAAAATGCACCGTCTTACACAATTCAAAACAAACACTGGTAAAACGTGACACATCGTTCGATAAATAATGTGTGTTTGTATGTGTGTGTGTGTGTGTGTGTGTGTGTGTGTGTGTGTGTGTGTGTGTGTGTGTGTGTGTGTGTGTGTGTGTGTGTGTGTGTGTGTGTGTGTGTGTGTGCGTGTGTGTATGTGCGATTACGTGTGTGCGTGCGTGCGTCCCTGCGTGCGTGTGTTTTTTTCATAAATTTTACTTGGACCGAAAATGTTGTGTTGAATTCTAATAGCAATAGTAACATGTACTCTGATTTTCTCCATCGAAATATTTAGAGTGACATAAAATAAGGAAAGGTATTTCCTAAATCATAGACGACATGCTCACACTATATAGTTAACGTAAACATACTCTACGTAAAATAACGATTAAGGTTTTGCTACAATGGCACAAATTGTTGTCTGTCATATCGTAATGGTCTTCATTGACGTCAGTCGACGAGCTCCTGTCTAAGTACACGAAAACGTAAAATGGGCATTGATACAATAAAATTACTTTTCAAAAACGTAACGTGTGTGTATGTGTGTGTGTGGGCGTGTGTGCATGCGTGTGGGTGTTTCGATTTGATGAGTCAGAATATTAATCGATGCAATGAAATAATACTGAAGACATTATGTTGTGTTGTGTTGGAAACATATATGAATTATATATATATATGTTTCTTTGTATATGTTCTGATAAAAGGTACCGTTCATCATGTCTTAATGTAAATTCAAATTAATGATAAATGTAACAACACATAATCGTTTTTAGGTAGCGGTACCTTTATTGGCCTTGTGTTACATAACGTACCACATATGATCAAACTAAGCTGTGTATGTACCTCCAACTTTGCTGTTAATATACTGTTTCATGTACTACTCCACTCGGTACCCCCCCCCCCATTCCCCGGTGTATATGTGTATGAATATGTTCATGCCGCCCTTTCTCTGTTTGTATTTAATTTACGCCATGCAACCATTGCGTAGGTTGGTAATGGGCAATCCAATTTATTAACACAGGGATTGCCACTGTGCACATATAGTATATACAATAGTCACATTTTGTACACAGCCAGGTACATCCAGATTACCAATTGATGTACCACACATGTTATGTACGACAATTTTGTGTACCTATATAATAATCAGAATTCTTCAATTTAGTCATTGACCAAAAACCATGTATTGCTGTTATGTTAAATTACAGCATACAGACTGTCATACGGTATATAAAACATAAGGGGAAAAGATACCCGGTGTGCAGACTGCACACCTTTCTATAGTACTAGCTACTGTAATTACAGCTTGATATATACAAAAGTGGGGGGTAACAACCCCCTGGCCTCCCATGTTTGCATGTGTTGGCCAACATCCCCACCAAAGGGCTGTCTATAAACAAGGCCTGATAAGTCTGCCTTGTCAACTAGCTTAGGACATTGACACGTGTAAACGGCTACGGATACTGACAGGTGTAAACGGCTATGGACGCTGACAGGTGTAAACGGCTACGGACACAGTTCCTCCCATATAGAAGTCTGACTAGAAAAAGGGGTCGTGCTCGTGGAAGGCTGACCTGTCATGCCTGTCCCTCCCCCAACAGAGGGATAGGCCGCCTCACGGCCCATCCTCCATCAAGAGACGAACAAACAGTTCAAGACTGCCCCACCACATATAGCGTTTCACCCTTCCGTCCTAGCGTTTGTGGTTGCCACGTGTTCCAACGTCCAGGTAGTCAGCCTCTGGGTGTTCAGTACTGCAGCTCCATCGCGATCGGTATTGCAGATTCACCCCGGTCAGTAGTCGCCTCCGGTACCTCTGCTCATTGCTGCCAGGACCGAGGACCCTTCACAGCCAGTGCTGCGGACAAGCAACTACTTGCTTGACCGTTGTAGACTCGCCATGAAACACAATTGTTTGATATGGTTAGTTGTGAGTTATCAGAGGCTGATGCTTCATGTGGACGGTTTGCTAGAGATTGATTTCACTCTAATATATTTCTGATACGAGTTTGAATGCCAGCGACCCATAACTTTAATTTGTTCCGATGAGAAACCAGCCTTTGCTGCCCATGTCGCTGCCCCTATCCTGAATGCGTGTAGTGAAATTTATTTTCTTGCTGCTATGTCCATGTTACCTAGCACTTCCTTAAGGTATTTGGCAAAAGCGGCCTTCTGCACCGGACACTTATTGGCACTGCGAAAAAGGGGGCCCTGATCATGTCCCCTGAACTTGATATAATCTACCAACCTACGATACGGACAAGCTGTATTCCCCATGGAGAGGACATCCAGGCTGAAAGGACGGCCCGCACTGTGCTTGTACGTAAGGAGGACCAGGCGTAATTTGGGAGGTTTTATGCGACACTGGGTCACAGACAGATTATGCGGGCTAGCCGTTACCTCACTTATCCTAAGAAAACCGAAGAACATGAGGCTGAACATAGCGCGGAGCAAGACCACTGAGTAAGATGAACACTTAGACAAAGGAACTGACTTAATGATGAGAGACAGGTCACGTGAGCTGACAGGCTGGCGTTGGTCAACCCAGGCATGTGCCACGCCTTTTACCGTTTTCACAACTAAATAGTCGTTCGTTGGATCGGGTTAGCGACAAGCTTTGTGACCTTCCGAGATAGCCGATAAGAAAGTCCTAATAGTACTGGGTGCCTTGCCATCGTCTTTGAGATACTGAACAAAAGCAATTACTTTGTTTGGGGAAGCAGGCAGGTACCGCCTTTTCCTATCTAAAGTGTGTCGAAGGTTACCAACCTTGTCCAGTTTCTCTCGTAACATCTGGCATTGCTTGGTGCGAAGACCGCATCCATTGTGCTCACTGCGCAGTGTACCAGGGAAGCCAATGAGTGGGAACAAGTGTTGGGTGGTTGTCTACGCGGGGTTGAACGCTGCGTGCACGTTCTACCTGTAATCGTGAGATAAGTTCGGAAACAAACTAGAATTCGGCAACAACGTTGATCTTTCCTGGGATGTGCTTGGCACGGAAGCATATGTTATACGACAAACATGCAACAATACATTTTCGGAGCAAACACATCAGTTGTGTGTCCTTGGCAGTTTGTCTTTAATCACTTCCATCACTGCTATGTTGTCTGGAAGGAACAGGACCCGTTGATTAGACCATACTGGCCCCCAGCAACTGACGGCTAGTACGATTGGAAGGAGTTCTTTCACAGCAATGTGCTTGGAGCTCCAGGATGGAGGAAACTGCCCCTGTAACCACTGATTCCCCACTACAGCTCCATATGCAAAGCTACTTCCATCCGATGACGTTTGATAATTCACGCTTGAGGTCGGCCACCTCCTGCTGAGCATACTGCAGGCTGTGCTTTAGGTCAGTCGTAGATGTTATTGTCTCGGCCATGAAGTGGTCTATTCTCGAGTTTGTGCTCTCCATGAAGGATTGCAAGCACTTCTGGAAAATGTTTTGCTGCATTTCCAGCAGTCTGTTGAACGTTGCCTCATCTGTTGTTGTTGACGTCATCACAGTTTCCTCCAAAAGTTCGGTACCACTGTTCGACTGCGACGCACTACTGGGCCTGGTCTTAGCGGTGGTCTTGCCCATTGTTGTAGCATTAGTGAGGTCAGTTCAGGTAGTGCTTACGGTGCTTACGGTCACGGTCTCTTAGGTACTTCTCAACGGTAAAACACTTGGGCACCGGTGTTGCTAACAAGCGATACTGCAGAGTCTACTGATACCTGGTGGTCAATCACCTGTGGTCAATGGGTGGGTGATAAATGTCCCGCAGAATACAAAACAAACGACTCGCTATTCAGGCACTAAGCTGGCCCAGACCATATATGCTTGCTCGCCGTAGGTCAAATACACAATGGACACGTACCAAAAACTCAGAATCACGACGACTTGAAAACACTTTAAACAACAAATGTACACGTGACAACTAGAAATATACATACGTTTCGAATTCTGTAACGTAGCAGCAAATGTACATATTTCGAAGTTGAATCTTCATCTGAAACAAACATGTTCAATATCAAACCTTGAGAACATTAACGTGCACAATTAATAAATATACAACACGTCATCGAATGCTTTAAATTTGGTAACTCAGATCAATGACGTATCCCTAGCAACGACGAGCTTTAGGCCCTACATACCTTAACGAATTATCAGTTCAGTAAAGAATGCGTCGTAATAATTTAATGTTTGTTGATCTTTAACGCAAACATTCGGTCGATCGTTCAAACAAATGTTAATGCTATCGAGCAAACAATAATATTGTTTCTCCGCTAACATGATAGTTCGTCTACCTGTTTATTTAAATGTAAACGACACCGTTATTTAATAGATCCAAGTAATTGCAACAAAGTTCGACAAAATTGCACGATTAATCGTTAGTCTTTTAAAGACAATTAATTTTCTTAGTTGTAGTGTTCAGATCACATCGAAACTTCACCACATTAAATATGCAAAAAGGCAAGTTCTTATATAGTACGGTGTCTAGTCCTTAGGACTGCTCAAACATTCTCCACTTTACTCCCTGACAGACCTGTTCAATTGAATACAATCTCGACTTCTCTGGGAAGCATTCAGCTACGTTGCAATTTCCGTGCAAAGACTACTTGTATGCAAATAAGCAGGAACTTATGATGTAAGGTTACCGGCCAAAATGTGAAATACTGTAGTTGTGTGTTCAGACGTTTTCCTAATTAAACGACTGACGTTAAAAATGTGACTGTAGTTGTATGTGGCTAGACTGTGTCAACTATGTTAGGTGCACAATATCAAAACAGTTGCCTTTTGTTTCCCTTTAACCTAAGACATGCATATTGAATGGTGACAGGTTAAATACGTTTATTAAGCCAATTATGCAAATTGTAGTGACATCGAAATAGCATTGCAACAAAAATGGATACACAATTATTCACTATGGACGAGATGATGGTATCCACGTGCAGGGTGTTGCACTAATCCTTTCGTCTGAATATGCGAACAGCCTGTTGTTTTAGGAGGCCGTCTCTCCGAGGATCGTTAGTGTCAGGGTCAAAACTAGAACTGATGTTCGAAACATCGTCCAGATATATGCACAATACTCTTCTTATCCAGATGAACATTACTAAGACTTCCTGGACTGCAAGTACAAAGAGGTTTCAATGCAAAAGTAGGCGATGGCCAACATTATTTCTAGCCGGGAACTGTTGGAGAATTTGGACTCGGTCGTGCCAATAATAGAGTGCAGCCACTGCATCGTTTTTGTACAGCTGTACAATAAATGGCCTGATATCTTTGTTAGCACTGTATTTCAGTCCCAGAAGAGCCACATGGATATCACAAGATGGACTAACTTTAAACAGGAACTTTAAAAACGTTGTCATGCATCACAGAATGAATATCAGTACGATTTAGATTGGAAAAAACGAATGTGCCTCATGCACGGACTTTACGAAACCCGCCACCTGGCGAATAGAAAAGAGTTAATGTGGTTGGAAGACATTAATCAATAACCAAATACGTTGGCGTATTTAACATAATGGATAGTTGCCAATGAGGTACTTTCCGATACGGTCTTGTTACCATAAAATACGGATTATACATAATCCTGTATTCAACGTGACAGTCGCATGTTTGCAATATCTACACCTGTCGTATAGTCATACACCTCAACCACCAATCATGCGGTGTTATTGAATGTTAACTATGTAAAACAGTATAAAATTGACCGCGTCACACACCGACTTCTGGGTGGAATAGTAGTTCGTGTCGTTTCGCATTCCAATCTTCGGGGTAGCAGCCGAAAGGTCACTTGTGAAACGAATAGTTACTGAAAGAGATAACCGTCCTTCATTTAACTTCAAAGGTAAACATACAACATTTTCTTTATGCATACCATTTATGTTGAGAGATATCATGCATTTTTCTGGTGGCAATTAATGGAAATAAATCAAACACCAATGAAATCGCGCTTATAATAGACCCCATTAACTATCCCAGCGGTTCTCTAACTGGAGGTCGTGCCCCCGTTTGGCAATGTCAGGTATTATTATTATATCTTCCCGGGTAAACACCGAACTAAAAACTAATTAAGGTTTTCTGCCTTTATGAATCCCTCTGATATTATAGTTCCAGCACTATCTTCTCTATTATTCGCGTATTGTTAAAACGCACTATTTCTCGCGCTTGATATTCACAAAACACGCAAATCAATTTGTTGTGCAGCTGCAGAATTCTTGTTTTGTGATGACCTCGAGTTAACATCCAAAGGGGAAGACGTGATGGACAAACTGACTGAATTCTTTGAAGCCGAATGCTTTGACTGGAACACTCTCCGTGGTGTGTGTACCGACGGGGCCCCTGCAATGCTTTGATCTTTGATCTTGATCTTGTATCTCTCGTCAAACGAAAAGCTCCACGCGCCGTCTCTCTTCATTGCATAATACACATACAGGCCCTTGCGTCAAAGACACTGCCCCAGGCGCTCCTGGAAACTCTTGACACAGTTATAAAAACGGTGAACTTTGCGAAAGCAAGTGCCCTTAGCTCATGCCTGTTCGAGAAACTTTGTCAGGACACTGTCCGTGAAACTCTTCTGTTTTAGACACAAGTCCGCTGGCTCTCCAATGACAATGTTGTCCTACAAGCTCCTCCTCATTATCCGGAACAAAATGAGGGCAGAAGATGGATGTGAACTACGACTAGCGTACCTCATCTTCAGACAGCTCAACAATCTGAACGTTGAACTTCAGGGGAAAGAAACTTTGATTGTTGATTTTATTGAAAAAATCAAAGGTTTCGTGCGCAAGCTGAAGAATTGGAGTCGCAAGATTGGCTTTGACAACTTCGCAATGTTGGAATCGGTATCAAAAGTCGCCGAAGACTGTGATGACACAACACAGAGTTTGAGCACCTGAAAGCACTGTAGGTAGAATTCACAAGATACTTCCCGGAGTTATCTATTCAAACAACTCGGCTGTTGAAGAATCCATTCACCGCGCCAATGACATGTGTACCAGATGACAACGATGCTGCACAAACTCAGCTTCTTGACATCCAGGAAGATTCAGGTGCCAAGGTTAATTTCGAATCTAAAACTGTCAGCGTTCTGGTCATCCATTGAAGTTATCTACCCTAACTGGTGTGACCTTGCCCTGCATCACCTGCTACCATTCGCTTCAACCTACCGCTATGAGCTTGCGTTCTCTGATCTCGTGCACATTAAGACAACATGTCGCAACAAGGTAGTACATGATCTCCATTGTGCACTCGCTATAATGAAACCCAGAATCAATAAGCTTGTCGATGCTTTACAACACCATCCATATATAGAAGCACTAAAGCAAGCTAAAACTGAAATTAGACATTCAAAGAGAAACTATGAATAAAAATTAGCTTGTAGTATAAAACATGAAAGCAAGAGTTTGTATGCATATATGTTCGGAGCAAACAGAACGTTCAGGATTAGGTCGGTCCTCTAGACGATAGTGCTGGAAATATAATATCAGAGGGAAAACCTGAATTAGTTTTTAGTTCGGTGTTTACCCGGGAAGATATAAGTTCACTGCCAGTAGCAGATGCTAAGTTCAATGGGGCGGAATCAGACTATTTAGGCAGTTAGTTGTAACCCCGGAAATGGTAGCTAAGCAAATAAGGGCTATGGAGAATACTAAATCACCCGGAGTGGATGGGATTCCGTCCAAACTACTATTGGATATTGTAGAACAAATTAGCATACCACTTGCAACAGTTTTCAACTTGTCATTAGAAGAGGGAGTGGTTCCTTTAGAATGGAAAGACACAAACATCATACCGTTATTTTTTTTAAAAAAGGTTCGAGAAACAAGTCAGAGACCTACAGACCAGTTAGTTTAACATCGGTGATTTGCAAATTATTAGAAAGTTTAATTAAAGACCACATGGTGGAATTTCTTGTTAAGCATAACTTGATAAACCTATCTCAACATGGGTTTCTAAAAGCGAGGTCATGCTTAACAAATATGTTATGGTTTTTGGAAGATATCACCAAGTGGGTAACCGAGGGATCACCAGCAGATATCATCTACTTAGACTTTCAGAAATATTTCGACAAAGTGCCACATCAAAGATTACTACTTAAGCTAAAGGGTCACGCCATAGGAAATTGTATAATTAACTGGATACAAAAATGGCCGATTGTCAGAAGACAACGGCAGTAGTTAATGGGGAGGCTTCAAACTGGAAATCTATTTTGAGTGGGGTACCACAGGGATCAATACTGGGAACTATATTATTCTTAATATACATATCAACGTTTTATCCATGATATAACAAGCAAGGTGTTGAAACTTGCGGATGATACAAAAGTATTTAGTAGGATTAAACGATCTAAATATCATATAATTTATCGCTATTCACATCAATTCGTAAATACAACGGGCTTTCATTTATTAATTGTTTTAACGGAGTAAAACGTAGAGCCGCTTACTGAGCAGTTAGATAATAGAGTTTTGTTAGACGCTAACGCGAGCTTTGAAATTGACGTCAAATCAGGCGTCGCTTTCGGGTCTCGCGTTGTCGGACGGGATTAATAATATTACATTAGCTAATGATCTCTGATAGCGCCGCGGCGACGTGACGGCTACGTCATTAGAAAAGGTCAAGGCCGATTTTAAATCACACCCGACATCGTTTCACAATCAAACCATCTTTGATCTAACTATAATCGCGCAAGCGCGTGCGTTCATGCGTAAGTGCGTGATTGCATGTGCATGTGTGCGCGTGCGTGTGGGGATATAGTAACGCTTATTTTTTTAATTTGACGTTCACAAGTTACGGGTTCTTACAATGGTTCGTTCTGAACATTCAACAGGCAATTATCGGTTGTTCGCAATTTTATGTGTCTACTGCGATTGTTCCGAAGTATGTACGTTTTATAACATCTAAAAAGAGGCCCTTAACATAGCTAAAGCCAAAATTTGAAAACTCTAAACGAACTTTTGAGTAAAAATTAGCGAATTATATAAAAATGACAGCAAATGTTTCTACCCTTATGTAAGGTACACAGAAGGTTCGAGATAAAGTGGGACCACTAGAAAACAGCGCAGGAAACGTAATAGCTGATGGATTTCAGATGGCAGAGGCCCTGAATGAGTATTTCAGTTCAGTGTTTACCTCAGAAGATATAGGTTCACTGCCAGTACCAGTTACTAAATTTGAGGGGTATGAATCATATATTCATATATATATATATATATATATATATCAACTGCCTATGATATATATATATATATATATCATATATATATATATATATATCATAGGGCAGTTGATATATATATATATATATTCATATATATATATATATGAATATATGATTCAAACCTCTCAAATTTAGAAAATTAAGAAGATGAAAGAAAAGAAATCATCTGGAGTTGACGGAATGCCACCGAAACTGCTTAAGGAAATTGTAGAGCAAATCAGTGCACCACTTGCTATATTCTTTAACTTGTCATTCTTTAACTTGTCATTAGAATGGAAAGAAGTAAACATTACGTCATTATTTAAAAATGGATTGAGGAGCAAGACAGAGAATTACAGACCAGGTAGTTTAACATAAATGTTATGCAAATTACTAGAAACACTTATACAAGAGACCACATGGTGGAATTCCTTGCAAAACATAAAAATTAATAAATGAATCTCAACATGGATTCATAACGGCTAGGTTTTGTTTAACCAATATCTTATGTTTATTGGAAGAAATTACAAAGTGGGTAGAAAATGGGTCATCAGTGTATGTTGTCTACTTAGATTTTCAGAAAGCATTTGATAAAGCGCCACATCAAAGATTTTTGCTTAAACTTAAAGCATATAGTATAAGGGACGGTGTTATCAGCTGGATAGAAACATGGCTGACAAACAGAAGACAGAGAGTAACAGCAGAGGAGAAGATTTCAAACTGGAAATCAGTTTTGAGTGGAGTGCCACAGGGGTCAGTGTTGGGACCTACATTATTCTTGATATATATAAATGATTTTGATGATGATATATGAAGCAAAGCATTGCATTTCGCAGACGATACAAAAGTGTTCAGAAGAGTTAAAATAGATGCAAATAAACACACTTTACAAGATGATCTAGCCAAATTAGTCAAATGGTCTGAAAAATGGTAAATGTTATTCAATTTTGGAAAATGTAAATACATTTACACAGGACATGGGAATGTGGACAAAGAATACACAATGGGGAATACCATAACTGTATTAGGTAAAGCAGTAAAGGAAAAGGATTTGGGAGTGACAGTTTGTGCTGACATGAAAGTTTCAGAGCAATGTGGAATTGCAGCTTCAAAGGGTAACCAAATACTAGGGCTAATTAGAAGAAATATCACATGCAAGGACAAACAGCTGATTGTACCACTGCACAGAGCAATAATTAGACATCATTTGGAATATTGCATACAAGCATGGAGGCCATATCGTAAGAGGGAAATTTATAAGCTAGAAAGAGTACAACGAAGAGCAACTAAGCTGAACTGAAAGATCGCTTATTGGAATGCAGTTTGACAACATTACACACTAGGAGACTAAGAGAAGACCAAATAGAAGTTTTTAAAATATTGAATGGTTATGAAGATGTTGATAGAAATGTTTTCTTCAAACTTAAGAAAGGTAGTAGAACCAAAGGACACAATGCGGCATTATTCAAAGAACAGTGTAGGTTAGATGTGAGAAAATACTCATTCTCTCAGAGGACAATAAATGACTGTAACAAATTATCTTATGATTGTGTTAATACTAGCAGTGTGAATGTGTACAAAAATAAAATGTACAGCTATCTGGGGAGGGCGGGCTATACATTGTTGGAAAATTGTTGGACTATCGATAAGCCAAAGGCTTCCTTGTCCGCATGCCGTCTGGCGCTTGTAGCCATGGGCGGCAATCTTGTTAAATCTTATTAAAGTTGTCCACCGAACAGTTGAGGCCATTTTGTGTAACGTGCAACAATCGTAGCATACACGCGTTCCGTTGCAAAAACTGCTCAAATTTACGTCGTATTTGTTAAATGGCAGCTACGAATACCGTGCCCTCTGTGCCTGCGTGTATTTTTCAAAAGGCATGCTTATTTAATTAGCGATTAAAAGATGTTCTGTGTTCTGATACCCAAGATCTAAAGATACATAATTTGGGTTTCGTTATTCACATGACCTTTAACGTTTGGTGCAGCATTTCACATAATGTTTGAATGATGATGAACTTAATTAAACTATTTCGGCATTAGCGAATTGGGGGTAAAGCACATATTTGTAGCTATTTGTAAACGCAATATATCATAACAGTGTTGTTTAATAAATACAGTTGGAACGATCAATGTTTTAAGGACGGAAACAGTGATATCAAGATACAAATAATTACAAGCATCATTTTGTTTCCTTTTTTTCAAAACGTCCTACGCCACTGAAGAGGATATATCCCCCCCAAACCAATTCCTTTCAATGCCCTCGTTCTTTGGGCCGGACCACTTTTGATAGCACTGCTACGCCTCTGGAAATACGAACGACTAAAACTAATTTTAAAAAACCGCCTCATCTGACAGTGATTGACAGCTGGTCAGCGTGCTTTGTAGAATCTACTTGCTCAATAAAATGTTTTCAATCAACTGTCTGCATCCACTCCAGTAAATATGTGATATGCACTAACCTGAGAGACCACAACAGTACATTTTATATAAATTGCCAAATACAAAGCTTCGGTTTCTGTTTTAAGGCAGCAGTGTGGAACGCTCTGCCGACATGTGTTACAAGCTAAACATCACTGGAATCATTTAAATCTGTCTTGAAGACTCACCTGTTCACTGCAGCGTATATGTAACTCGGACCCTTACCAACACTGTTTTACCATAGCTGATTGATGTTTAACGTTTATTCATTATTTATTTATCTATTTATTTACTTTTCGTATACATTTTAGCCTAATTTATTGATGTTTACATTAGTTTTAGTTTATTTATTAAAAATAATAATAATATGATCTTAACTATTTTATTTTATGATATTTTACATCATATTCCTTTTCTACTTCTACTATATTTATTGTTTTAAATACTATTATTATCAGTTAATTTTATCTATGATATAACAACTATTGTTTTATTCAAATACATAATTTTTAACATACACTTGTATATTGTTGTAAAGCGCTGTGAACAATATTGGATGTGGCGCTTAACAAAATAAAATATTATTATTATTATTATTATTAAGATATTTATTTTCGAAGTTGCACAAAAACGTGATATGCCAGCATTACAAGTTTGCAACATATTCAAAGTAGACATAATCCAATGACTCAACCTCGTTTACAACGTGAATACATTAGTTTAGGTCAATATAAATAGTAGGCCCCTACGACTATCTGTGTAGGCCTAATTTACATGACATAAACATTTGTTAGATATTGGTAGTTTTGTGCGCCTAGCAATGCATTTAGGCTGAGCCTAAAGGGTCCAAGAAACAAGTGTGTATTCCACAGTTAGTGTGCCGTCGCTGCATCGCTGCAGATGAAAACAAGCAAATCGTAGCTCTTTGTCGCTAAGCATGCATACATGTAATTTATAAATCAAAACGTTCAACAGACAATTATCGATTGTTCGCAATTTTATGCGTATCTCCTACGATTGTTTCGAACTATGTGAGGTATCCTCGAACAGTTGGGGCCGATTTGTGTAACTTGCAACAATCGTAGAATATACGCGTTGCGTTGCAAAAATAGCTCAAATTTACGTCATGTTTGTTAAATGGCAGCCACGAATACCCGTATCGTCTGCGCCTGTGTATACGTAGCGCTACCCGGAGGATGAGTAAATATGCAGAGGTGCCAACTCAACCGATTTGGCGGTAGTGCTGACGCTTTTTTGTAATATTTGGGATAATCTCACGGTCTACAGCTTTAGTGCCGAAATCTACTGCCAGACCGGTATTTTGTTCTGATTTTAAATCGCCATAAACCGGTGAATGTCAAGGTTTAATAACATAATGACTAATTTTGAATCCAAATATACTGTCTGACCAACATTGTACGTTGGAATTGCGTCAAAAAAATGTACCCTTAAAAAGAACAATTATCCGGTCCGGGAGCAATTACCTTTCACGTCCGTACTCCCCCTGGCGACTGCAGCGCAAGGCTCGTGATGCCAGATCCTCATCTACCGCCATCAGATTATGAAAACCAGTAGATCTACCTTTTTGGGCGATATAGCTTGGTACTTCTACATTTGCTAGTATGATTTAAATTGCATTCTGAGTTTTTAAGTACCATTTTAACTGGGTAGTTTATAAAGTATATGTACAACATGAACAATATTTAGTTATTTGATCGTTCTTGTTACCGTAATATGTCACTTTGGCATTTGATATGTTATTCTATACGTAGTTACTATGTTTTAGCCAAATTACCGGTCGCCATGTCCAGCCAGTGGTATAATAAACGTATGGCCCGCGGATATAATTGTTCGTCTTTTGTGCCGTTTCATCTTAGCGTTGCACATTGTATGAAAAAGGTTTATAATGGTTTTGAGGTAAGCTGTATATGTGGCATGGTGATTCACTGGATGTTTGTGTGCAAACACTGTTAATCTACTGTAGTTATATGTATAAAAACGATCGACACCATTCCGGTTCCAGCCTTATCGAAAACCACACAGGCATGACATGGTCGAAGGCTAAGACTCATCAAGTCCGTAGGATCTGTTGGTTCTCGATGTAGTAATCATAGATCGATGGCTTCCTCTTGGTGGTAACCGAGAGGATGGCGCACTTTGATACATTAATGTCCATCTGCAATGTCTTTGCCCAATAGACAAGTTTGTTCAGGTCGGAATAAAGTGACAAGTGGTCTGCTGGAGTGTGTATTTGACGATAAACAATACTGTCATCAGCAAACATGCGTATTTGTGAGTCCATTCCTTCTGCGGTGTCGTCAATGTACAGCAAAATCAACATTGGTCCCAACACTGTTCCTTGTGGGACTCCAGGAGAGGATGTCAGCTGACCGCGATGTCTGCCCATTTACAACAACTTGTTGACTGCGAGAACTGAGAAATGCACTGATCCAGGAATTTGTTTTGTCACTGATCCCATAGTATTGGATTTTGTTGAGAAGCTAGTTGTGTGACACTTTATCGAACGCTTTAATAAAGTCCAGGAAGACGGCATATGTTTGCTTCTTTTGGTTGATGGAGTATGCCAATTCATGTATGGTACTCACAAGTTGCGTCTTGCAAGACAGGCCCTTACGGAAGCCATATTGATTCGGATGCAATACGTTGTTGTAATGTAGGTGACGACCGATCTGGCTACATACAATGTGTTCCATTATTTTGCAAGTGATGCGTGTAAATGAAACCGGTCTATAGTTAGATGCTTTCGTCTTGTCACCATTCTTATATATCGCCGATATGCGTGCTGCGGACCAATCGCATGGGATACTGCCTTCGTCGTAGGACTGTTGGAAGATGGCGGAGAGGACACCAGCAATCTCCTTGGCAGTCTCCTTCAAAATTCTTGCCGGGTGTTCATCGGGACCAGCAGCTTTTGTTTGTTTGACGTTCTTCAATAGGGTCTCAATACCAGGTTGTGTGAAATGCATGTTGTCCGTCTCGCAGTAGGGAGACGGTCCTTTATCCGGCAAGTGTCTACCATCATCTAATATGGCCGAGAAGGGCCATCGCGTTTTTGTGTGGCAACCTGCAGCGCCGTAGGGCGATGACGCGATGCGCCATACGATGGGCGATGCGATGAGCGATGCGCGATGCGATGGACGATGCGCGATGCGATGCGCGATGCGATGGACGATGCGCGATGCGATGGGCGATGCGATGTGCGATGCGATGCGCGATGCGATGCGCGATGCGATGCGCGATGCGATGCGCGATGCGATACGCGATGCACGATGCGATACGCGATGCGATGCGCGATGCGATACGCGATGCGCGATGCGATGCGCGATGCGATACGCGATGCGATACGCGATGCGATACGCGATGCGATGCGCGATGCGCGATGCGATGGTATACATTATAAAGGTGCCGCAATGAGCATGCGTACGCCGATAACGAGACTTAGGCAACCATTTTTATTTATTTTTATTAAACACATTTCTTGTTGTGTTCAGAGCATGTGATGATGGCTGATGACGCTGACTGTACGTACGGTTACACATCTAGTTATTGTGTACAAAAGATTATGTGATTGTACTTCTAAATATTGTCTCGGACATCTACTGGGATTTAATTTAGCAAAACAAAAACGGGTGCCAGGCAGGCAGCCTCTTCGCAAAAACTAGACTATAGAAATAGATTACTTTATAACATGAAATATGTCCCTATTCAACATTTTATTTGTTAAATAATTAATGTTTCCATCTGGATATCCCTGATCGCAATTATAAACACTATTTTGTGTACTTGCAGACACGATGAACCAGGGATGGTTAAGGTATTTCTCAGTTTAACATTAACAAACAGTTTTGAAGCCTATTTGTATATATTTATTAATTAATGACATAATATATGTTCAGAATGCAAACATGTTATTTATGCCTTATATAAATTAAAATATAAACTTTTCATAATTTATGCTTCTTGATTTACTCCTCGGTCCCCAATACTTCCATGTCTGGAAAAAACTGACACATATTCCGTGAGACGATCTTCGATACAAATGCAGTGATGTTTACTGACTTAATCTGGGTTCCGTAGTAGCACATAAAGGCAGCGTTGCGCCGAAATACAAGTACGAATAACGCGGTGTCAATAAATAGGCCCGCTCAAATCAGGCTACCAGCGCAATTGGACCACGTAATAAACAGCCGAAATTGACAGGAGATTAACTTGTAGTATGTTTACTAGGAGGTGCACGGTGAGCGCGGTGCGTCTACAATTCGATTCACTTAGGGGTCATCTCAGAACGTCGATGTCCGATATCAGACGAAATTACTTTCATCTTGGCTCACCCCCCCCACCCCCTCCCTCAGACGAATTTTTTTAAACATTAATATGATGATACCAGTATAATTAAGAGTGTCGGTCGATGTCCGACGCCAGATGAAACTGCCTCAGACCCCCGTCCCCCAAACAAAAATAATTTCGCTTGATATCGGACAACGACGTTCCGAGATGATCCCTTAGCAAAAATGAAACTACACTCTAGGAACAACGATTCGCTACCTCGTTTGTGCATTTTATATGTAGGTTTGATAAAATAATTAGAGACAATACTATTTTAGTTTACGATTTAGATATTTTATTATAAACTAAAGACACTAAAGTTTAGTAGGGTCTAACTGATTATAGTTATTTATATATATATATATTGTTTTATTTATGTAAGGCATAATGAACATGATATGTACACCTATGGAAATATATCATGTCATTAATGAATAAATATTCAAGAAATGTATACTTCAAAGCCCACGGTTAATGTTCAACTGAAAAATGCCATCAACATCCCTGTTTTTCATGTGTGGAGGTACATAAATTATCGTTTATATTTTCGATCAAGGATATTCAGATGAAACCATTCAAAAATGAAATGGGGAGTGGTAGAAGAGGTACACACCTCATGCTATGAAGTAATTCATTTTTGGTCTCCGGTTTTGGTGAGAGAACCTAGATTACATTCTTTAAAGTGATTGTCCGCATGCCCCCATTTATCTTAGTTTAAACTCAATCGCATTAGGCTTCTATCATAATATTTAGAAGTACAATCACATAATCTTTTGTGCACAATAACTAGATGTGTAACCGTATACGCACACTCAAAGTCATCAACCATGGACACATGCGTTGAACATAAAAGGCATCCAGTGTTGCCTAAGGTCACGAATTTGTTCAAGCCCAGACAACAAAGCCAAACCCAAAACACTGGCGTCGGAACATGGTGGATATTTGGTGGGTTGAGGCTCTCCAAAACCTCGATTTGCACTCCCCCTCCTGAGGCTCGCCAAAACAGCCACATTAAGGCTCTTCAACATCACAATTTGCACACCCATTGAGGCTCGCCAAAATAACTCCATCTTCAGGCTCTTCAAAAACCTCGATTTGCACCCCCTCCCAAATATCTACATTGAGGCTCTCCACAAACATGAATTTGAACTCCTCATATATCCATGTCTGTCAGGGGTGAAACTGGCCTCGATTCCGATGCTCGATGTCTGATTTGTTTTAAATTTCTCTCGTTGATCGTGCACAGCTCTCTCCACCAGATCGTTCGCTCTCGTTTTCCACCCTTCTCCCAATCCTTCAAAATCTCTTTATCCATAGTCTTCCCATCGCAGTATAGTTCTTCCTCGCCTCCTTTTCCCTTCTAGTCTCTGTGCATCTGCTCTCTTTGCCATCCGTTCTTCTCCCATTTTCTCCACAAGCCCTGCCCATCTTAGCAGACTCATACTTATGCTTGTTCAGAAACAATTGTGTCGACTAGTCATGTCAAAGACACAATTAACCACAGGCGCAACTACGACCAGACGATGTAAATAAGTAGCATCATTCTAGTCCACTGCTGCAATTTTGGGAGGTGGTGCTGTTCTAATTATAGCTCCTGACCCAGGGATTATCGTCTCCACAGACACACCGACTTTGACACATCATGTAATCCACTTGCCAGTAAAGAGATACAGTTAACCGAAAGTGCTACTTAACCTCCATTTTAGTGCATCGGCCCTTCCAGGTGTAAATTACAATTTTGATATACTCGTTTGTGCTGAATCGTATAGAAAACGACATTGCTCTCTAGTCTAAAACATTCAGTTGTGTTACAGCCTGTAACATAGCTGTTAAGGTGTATCAGAATGGGACGAGGAAAGGCGAATGTGTTTTTGGAGGACAATCGTTCAGATGGGACCACCTTGATGCTATGTGGCAAGACATGTTGTTGTTGTCTATGGAAGTTCCCATAGAAACCAGGAGTATACACTTCAACAATAAAATAATAAAAATATTGAATGAGTATTGGTTTACATTATTTATTCATTGTAATACGGAGAACTTACATTATCACATAAGTATGTACGGTATCAGCGGTATGCATGGTCATAGTAATTAGCATCACACGTTTTGCTTTCGTAAACACATTATATCACTCGTCAATTATATATATATATATATATATATATATATATATATACAAATATGTATATATATATGTATATATACATATATATATATATATATATATATATATATATATATATACAACAATTACAGTGAAATTACCATTACAGTGAAAACATGATGTATATCAGAAGTATCTTTCTTAAAAAACTGAACGATGAAATACTACGAGTCTCAAGGAATCATTTCAATCGACGATTATATTAACATATAATAAGTAATATATTGTACCCACTTCTGAAACACCGTGCTTCTTTGTGCACTTCGTTAAATTTGTTTGCACCGCACGTTTTAAGAGAAATCATTAACACAGAGTATAGTTGGCACTTATCAAAAACGAACGAGCGTAAGACGCACAAGCGATACGGTCATCCGAGGAAAACCAGACCTGCTGTATTTCTTGCCAGAGATTTATGGTAACGTACCATTTAAATTAATGTACATTAATGCTATGCAATTTGCACACATACGTTTAAGGCATTTCAAATTTACTGTGCATATTTGACGTACATATTTAATAATTGTATTCATCCCATAGATCCCTAGCGGAGCGATAGGAACCTTTTTTCTGAATCACAACAGTACCATTAAGTAAACCGATGTATGTACATCATTACAGTATGTAAAATAAAGTGAATATAGTATGTTATTAAAACATGCAAAATAGGAGTGAGAGTACATTATGAACAATTAGTATACGGTGAGAAAATTATATTTACAAATGAAAAGTAAAGTAGAAAATTAGGTACACCTTATTAAACATAGGATACTATAATATTGTTTGCAAACAACCTGTTTAGTTTTAGACAAGGCTATTGTTCTACAAACAGCATCGATTTAAGGAATGTTTTTAAACACAAACATTGATATTGATAATATAGTTGTTGTCTTTCCTAAGTTTGATTGAAACATTTGTACTGTTATACAATGTATGTTATAACAATTTACTAGCTTGTATAAAACGCTATATCTACTGTAGACTACAAAGTCGAAGTCGACAAGGAAGACATCAGACACATGAAGAGGATGTGCAGGAAACCACCGAGCTAGTCTTCCAGGGGCTTGCACCACGCGTCACTGCTGAAACGCAATACATGTCATAAGTGGCGAACTTTAACTCGTAAACATGACACAGATAACAATACAGATATTTTCATGCGGTATTACAAATCCGCGTTGACAATACGATTTTTTAAATATTGTTTAAATAATCATACATTTAACATGAGCTTTCTTAGCAATTGTTTGTGATCGTTTCAGTCTGTTACAAATTGGTCGTCTAAAGAAAATGTGTTGGCCGTTGCACATGGTAGAATGAGAAACCAATTGTCCTTCCGGTATTTAACGGCAAATCGTTAACCATAATTATACGACACGCCATGTGGATCTACTGCATGTACCGATTTCTAAAACCAACGTATTAAATAAAACCATTAGACGTCGATGTGTTAAGCTATGGAACTATATAACAACAACAGTGGATTGTATATATGCACTTGCAACGTCTAAATGTCAAGAGATTTTTGTGAGTAAATAATGTTAGTGACTTATATAACTAACATTCATTGTTGCATTCAAATGCGTGTATTCATGACAATAGTACTGCTGTGATTTGTGTTGCTGGTTTCTTTTCTTCAGTTGCACAATCTGTTTCTTCTTCTTCTTCTTTTTATTAAATTATTTTACGTGCATGCTATATTGTACTGCATCGTAAATCGCAGCGATTGACAGGCAGGTACACTGTAGCGTATCTACGGTTTGATAAACTGTGCCTCAGCTATTCGATTCACATAACTAAAAAGAAACAATTAAACTGTAGACAGAAAGAAAAACATGTGACGCAAATGACGACTACATTCAGTTTTTTCGATGATTTAATGTACATGCTTCTTGTTAAACCGACTTCTAATATTGTAGCTATTTATAATAATTGAAACATAAACTTGGACAAAAACGAACGGCATTTGCAATAAGCGAAAGTTGAAAAAAGTTGTCGTCTCTTCCCATGTATACAAAATAAGTTTTATATTTTCTACTAAGGATATCCAGACGGAAATAATGCAATTTGAGCGGTAGAAGAAGTACATATATGTCATGTTATGAAATATGTTTGCCCCAGACTTTCGTCACAACATTTAGAAGTACGAACACAACAAATTCTGTGCGCAAACCAAATATATATGTAACCGTATACGTACAATCAGCATCTTCAGCCATCATCACATGCTCTGAACACAAAAAGGAATGCGTTTAATAAAAAACAAATGGCTGCCTAAGTCTCGTTTTCGACGTACGCATGATCATTACGGCATCTTTATAATTTATACCATCGCATCGCGCATCGCACCGCGCATCGCATCGCATCGCGTATCGCATCGCGTATCGCAGCGCGCATCGCATCGCGCATCGCATCGCGTATCGCATCGCGTATCGCATCGCGTATCGCATCGCATCGCGCATCGCATCGCATCGCATCGCGCATCGCATCGCGCATCGCATCGCGCATCGCGTACGCATCGCATCGCATCGCGCATCGCGTATCTCATCGCGCATCGCATCGCGTATCGCATCGCGTATCGCATCGCGTATCGCATCGCGTATCGCATCGCGTATCGCATCGCGTATCGCGCATCGCATCGCTCATCGCATCGCGCATCGTCCATCGCATCGCGCATCGCATCGCCCATCGCATCGCCCACCGCATCGCCCATCGCATCGCCCATCGCGTCATCGTCCCATGGCGCTGCAGGTTGCCACACAAAAACGCGATGGCCCTTCTCGGCCATCATAATCATCGCGTGTGAAGACTGGCACAGACTGGTTGTTAAGACACTTCGCCTTGGCGTGGCTGGTAATGTGGAGGCCATCTGTATCAGAGAGTATAGGTACACCCAATTGTTCAGTTCTGCTGAGTTTCACTAAAGACCAAAACTTCTGATTTCCTCCATCAAGCAGGCTAGCTCCAACGATTTCGCTGATGTAGTCGTCGTGGGCAGACCTCATAAGTTTCTGATGTGTTGCCGTTTCAAACGGTAGGCAGGCCAGTTTTCTTGGATCTTGTACTTTAGTGCTTTAGAATAATGCCTGTCATTCTTACGGATTTCACATCTGATGTTGCGGGTGATACAGTGTGGCGGTTATAGACTGAGCATGGCCGGCAGTTTGAAATTTTGGAGCTCTGCGTTGGGATTAGACAGCGACAGTTGTTAGGGGCAGCTCGGCGATGACAATACGGGAGTTGGAGGCCGGCAGGGGAGCCACATGGTGGCTAGCATTGCCCTGGGCCGAGGTGTAGCAGCATATATGTGTAGACGTGTTGTGTTGCGGGTCTCTGTTAATAACGAACCTGGGATTTCGTTACATAAACACAGCACAGCGTAACATATATTCCCGTAACTACATCATGATACTGTAATATAAATGCAGCCCAACAAAACAAATGTGTCTCAAACAGAGACACATTTCTCAGAGTGTGCGGTCTCCAGAATACATACTCAATAAGAAAAAGTTCGCAGGATTCAAGTTCGCCGCCAAAACAGCTTCAACGTAAGACAAATGCATTCAAAATTATTACACGTTGTAAACAACATAAATGGAATAATATATTTTCAACAGATTAATTGCTTGATGTGCATATGACACTGACTGATGTATTTTTATACGACGCTATTATATCCAAGTTTGAAACTATTTTGATGTCGGGTGCTATTTGAAAATGGCCTTGACCTTTTCTGATCACATGTGGATTTAGAAATGTGTAGAAAGTTGCATTAGACATATATTCCTTGGTAAATTGACGCTTCAATAATGGGAATTCTGAAATATGATAGGCCCTATCACATATCTGGGTGAAGTTCAGAACTTGGCAGCAATTGGGAAACATGAACCCTTAAAAATAAACCATTCAGTTTATTAATTCTCTTTATTTTCCTTCAGGTGTAAATGTATGGACGTCAAAAACATTAAACGGCTCAAAAATTGAATCATTTTCAATAAAGTTACAGCTTTGTGAATGTGTAGACCCAAATCCGATCAGAACGTCCGTGACTATTTACAATAATCAAAATATACTTTTTTTTTTTAATTGAGAGTTTTCTTGCCTGTAAAATGTGGTATCCATACGCTAAACTGAATAAACAGAAGGTGTCACATGTCACCATGCACAATTTATTTGATGACCCAAATAGTCGCCTGGCAGGTCTGTAATTAATGGACAAAGTTTCTCGTCGCATAGTGCGACTGAAGCAATCACAATTCTATGTAGTCGCAACTTAGAGCCCTAATAACACCCAAGGCGTTGCCTTGCAAGAAGGAATTCACAATAGTCGGCCCGACCACCTTCTATTCGCAGTGGCGCCACAAATAAATATACGAGAACATGCCATCCGACGAAACGATCTGTAATCGAAACGGGGTCACGTGAGTTGTGCATGACCTACTTGTGTGAACATGATACGGTGTGGTCTACGAAAAAACACCATTGGATGTTGGACGTGTAAATTTGAATGTTTGGCATAGTTGTCATACATGGTGGTTTCCCCAACTTTGCAAATTTTCTTATGCTGCGGCTCAAAACTCAGAAATTACCGTTAGCTCTCAATCCATAACTAATCAAACATAGTATGCCACATATGTTATTGTAATACACTATTGATTATAATCGGATTAAAAACGTGGAATAAATTCATGTATTAGTACTAAATCGTAAAATCCCCCCCAAAAATAGTGATTGTAATAATGTTTGATCTTCTAAAGAAAATCGATCAGATCAACTTCCCAGCCAGCACAGCACACTCTCCCCGAGGGCGGATCTGAGCGGCTTACAGGCGGCAACTTATCGACTATCAAAGCCACTCATCGTCAACACTCAACAACTTGAGATGTCTACCGAGTGTATTTCTTACATGACACAACATTCCTTTAGCCTGGTGTAAAATACAGTTTTCATTTATTGTGCAGAATTTATTGCACGCATATTTAATCAGGATAATTACATTTAAATTGTTACACTTATTTTCAAATCCGCGTGCTGATGAGAAACTGAGAATTATTTTATAAAAGTAAAGTAACATTATTTTATGTGGCCCTATTGTGAGACAATATACGTTTAATATTTTACACATTCTATAGATACTAGGCATTGTACAATGCGCTACCTTCATTGAGGAAATTAAATATGTGTAGAATAAAATGTAGAAACATCAGTATATAATATTATTTTCATTTTTGTGGCGAATAAATAATTACTACAAAAATAAAAATTATTTACAAACAGTGCATTATAGTATAACATGATTTGGTTTATATTACTTCGTGGAAACATAAACAACAAAAAAGTGTAAAGAAAATCAATGGTTTGCATGCTGTCAGGATTGAACCGGCGTCGCCCGATTGTAAAATAAATGACAAGAAACCAACGCGCCTACCCACTGAGCTAGCGGCACCAGCGGAAACTGATTTAAGTTGTTATGATAAATTGTACAACTCCTTCATATGTCGATATTCTAGTGACATTATGAGATTATACACATTACTTTCTGTAGCTGGATACAATATATGTTTACTAGGTATGTTTATTGGTGTAGATTATCTCCCGTTGGTTGCATTCGATATAATTATTCTCAAAACGAGCCCAAGCTCGGCGAAACCTAGTCGACGTGTAGGCCCATACGCATTCGTTGTTTTGAATAAAATTAGATTCACGTGGAACCGTAAGATAACTGCTTGTTCCTCTATGATGACTAGTGTTTGTATTACGTCGGAATATTGCACAATAACTCATTCTGACGCTCGTTTCGACCCAAAAGCTATATTTGTAAACATGCTCTGAATGCATGGAAAGGGTCGGCCTGATGCGAGTTTGAGTCATAAGTGACGTCACATCTCGGCATCCCGAAAAGCGCGCCAAAAATATGCATATTCGAAATTGTCCGGATGTACAGCATAAAATGTGGAATTTCTAATTCATTGAATTTTTTGTTGTTGTTGGCTTGGTGGATGTGGAAATAGATAGCAGGATGTAATATAACATGAATTCAAGCAATAGGTGTTTTTATTCCCTTTAATATTCCAGATGCTGTCAGAAAGAATGACGTGGCAACATTGCCACTGACTACAGCATCAAGAGAACATTCGGAAGCATTTCAAGACAGCTGAAGGGAATGATGTTAGACGGCTCTGGATAGAGAATGCAACTGCATGTAGCAGAACAGTATTTATGGACAATAATAATTAAGCACCCTTTTAATAAAATATTTGAATTGTCATGTCCAATAGGAATCAATAGACATTAATTGCAACGTTTTTTTTATTATTTACTTGTATTAAATTATTTGTTTGTTATATGCATTGACGATGTATGTGTATTTAATTTTGGTTTATAATATTTGGATAGGCCACTCAACAAATTACCTTTTTATAAGGGACGCCCATGTTAGGTTTCATAATAACAGTAATAATGTTATTATATTGTTACCATAAAAAAGCATTTTGAAAGATACTTCGTAAACGTATGTAACCAGTACCCTTTTAATACCGCTTCTTTCGCTAGGTGGCGCCTCTGGTTTTGTGTTTTCCCGTAGACGGTTGTGTGCTAACTAGTCTGGCGGAAGTGTTGTTTTACGAATGAGAAACCTGTATTAAATCTTTTGTTTGTGGGAAGCGAAATCTCCATACAAAATAGTCCACCAAGGGGCGACTGTGTAAGGGTCAGCGATGCTAATAGTAAGAAGGGCTTCTTGGCGCCGCGAATGAGGTGGTTTAAACTTGTGCATCAGGCAGAAGGTGGTGTAGTTTGCCGTTTTTTAACCATTGACACTGACAATGAACCGTATCAGCCAATACAATTACACGCGTGGTGTATTCATGTTCCACCTGAAACATTACTCGACTACACGTAACATGTTCAAGCTGCACGCCCTAATACAAAAGAGTTTCTGTATACCCACAAAATGCACGTGACGCTAAGGACTGATAATGTCATATTGATGACTGTCACGTTAATTAAACTTGATTGTATTTAAGATTACTATTTTCGGATTTTCTACGTGGTTAGCCAACATTGCAATTGTAAGCGTTGGTGTGCATGCCTCGCATTATGGTTTCTTAACTCAAAATTAAGTACCGTGACGCATCGGCACGGAAACAGGGGACAACTACCTCCCCAGGAATTTCGCTGGGGAAAGACATGGTTCTGCCCCTAATAAAATTACCCTTCGTCGAGCCTCAAGCGGGGGTTTAAATTAATGATTTCGGAATTCCTCAAGGTGGGTTTTGGCGAGCGCCAAGGAGGTACAATTGAAGGATTCTGGGGAGTTTCAAAAATGTTGAACGTCGCCGCGAAAATGTTGCATACTCCACGTAGATTATATATATTTTCCCTTCAATTGCACCCCCCTTGGCGCTCGCCAAAAAAACCCACCTTGAGCTCCCATCAATCATCGATGATATATATATATATATCATCGATGATATATGATATATATATATAATGTATGTATATATAATACATATATATATATATATTACATACATGTATGCTATATATAATGTATACTTACATACATATGCATAAATACATATTTCATACTTACATGCATATTCTCTAATTCGACTATATTTAAATCAAATGCACATAAGAGATATTTTAACGTATTTTATTCCTTCACTGATTTCACCGCGTTAAAGCCAGTTCAAACGACATGGTTGCCTTTTTACAACGGTAATTTAATGTACTGCTTCTTCATCCACTCAACCATAAATGATGACGTGTGTTAGATGTGTGCATTACATACACATTTCAAACAGTATATACTAATACTTTAATTTTTTTGTAACTAAAACTATTATTTATTATTCATTTTATAAAGTAGCTAAACGAGTAAACAGTATCTTCATATTAGTAGAACTCATCCGTGCTGTGTAACTAAAAGAGTAATGAACCGTATACAGTACGAGTACCCTAAGCATTTATATCATGTCATGGTAGTAGCTAAGACACAAATTCTTCCGTTTATATTAGTAGAAAATTAGAAAAACCGTATCCTTCCTTTTAAAGTATTTGTAGCTAAACAATAATGATTCCGCGTGTTGCAATAGCTAAAAGAACAGTAACTAAACAGCAGGTGTTAGTAAGATTTGTAGTAGCACAAAAACGGTTATTTCTTCATTATCGTAAGTCCATCTCTATTAGATCAAGATGACTGTATCTGCCACAAGCACGAAATTGTTAAAGAATGTCAGCCTTCTTCCGCCTCCTTTGTTGATCAGTTTCTTCAGCTCGTCAGTCATATGATCGGACCCGTATGTCCCCTTAGTCAAGATCGCCGAGTCCCTCTTTGTGTTGTCTCTCAGCGTCATGTGATCAACCGTCACAATGATCACAGTTGTGCCGCTTGTGCCGCTGAACAACAAACGACAGTTCGTGACATGGTTTAGTACGGTTCCGCGCATGAACGGATGTACGTGTCAGTTACACTGTGCTGTGTTGTGACACAACAGGTACAATCGCAGCGTGTACAAGTCACATCATGTTGAATGCTAAGAGTAACATTAGAATCAATCGTCAAAGCGAACCATGAAGGGGTGGGTAAATTATTGCGTTGCGCTGTTGAATGTTCCATAATAAACATGTTTATATTCAATAAACATCGATGGTCAGTGCTTCGTTACGGGGCTTGTCGCTGAAACGATACTGGCATTTCCTAAAATGAAACTATTATAATAAAAGCACTTCATAGCAGTACCATTATGTAGGCGCAGTCAAATTAGATTTTTAGCATTGCTACATGTTTAGTGATACGATAGCAACTACTAGCTTCTGGGTACATAACGAAATTATGTCTTAATTTTGAGCACATATGTCTAAACCCTGTCAATATGCATCGTACACCATAGTTACTATCGATACCAGCAGGCATCGTACTTACGTTTCGAACTGTTTGACGTAACACTGGACGTACACACTCCCGAGCTGAACTTTAATCTAAAAAAAGTCAACATAACAGATCAAGACATATCTTTTCATAATATGAAAGGTCACATTATGTAGAACACTAGTACAGTATATTTGTATGTATTATCTCCAAAAACATATTACAGTACATATATATGCCTAGTCGTAAACAAGGTATCAGTCTAAGCACTCATGACGTTTTTATGTATAAAACAATTACAATATATGTACTTTGACATGTGTGTGTACTGTGTATGACCATTGGCAGCGAATACATTAAATGTATTCGCAGCCGCCAATGGTCATACATATGAAATGTACGGAGGTTGGTAGAAATCAAATTTTGATTTCTACCAACCTCCGTCATTCATATAGAGTCGCTGTCAATTTGACACGTCTGATAAATATACGTCCCAGACTCTGTGATTTCATGTTCAGCGGAAAAAACTATTTGCAAAGAATTGTTTTAATCCTAACAAAAGTAAGTTCTTATATAGCGCAGCATCCAGTCCTTTGGACTGCTCAAAGAGCTTTACTCCCTAGCATACCTACTCAATCGAACACCATCTGGATTTTTATGGGAAGCATTACGCACCATAATGCTAGGAATGAGGTATGTCTGAGCGATAACACAGTCATGGTAATCAAATTCCGATTTATTTTATTATTTGCATAACCTATAATTTATTTTTACTTTAAATTTGTACCCTTCAAAAACAAGGGAAACGGTCCAAAAAGAAACACTTATCGAAAGAAGCCATTAGAAAAATTAAGTATAAACAAATGATGTGGAAGTCATTATAGATGTACTGGAAATGATGAAGACTACAACAGCTGTAAAGAAGCACTTAACCAAGCTACAGCTGAAATTAGAAATTCAAAGAGAAGCTATGAACAACAATTAGCTAGTAATATAAAACATGAGAGCAAGAGTTTGTATGCGTGTGTTCGAAACAAAAAGAAAGTTCAAGTTAAGGTCGGTCCTCTAGAAGATAGTGCTGGAAATATAATATTAGAGGGATTCTTAATGGGAGAAAACCTGAATGAGTACTTTGGTTCAGTGTTTACCAGGGAAGATATTAGTTCACTGCCAGTACCAGAGGCTAAGTTCAAGGGGGCGCAATCAGACTGTTTAGGACAATTAATTGTAACCCCGGAAATATTACCTAAGAAAATAAGGGCTAAGAAGGATAATAAATCACCTGGAGTGGATGGTATTCCGCCCAAACTATTATTGTAAATTGTAGAACAAATTAGCGTACCGCTTGCAACAGTTTTCAATTTGTCATTAGAAGAGGGAGTGGTTCCTTTATAATGGAAAGAGGCAAACATTATACTGTTATTTAAAAAAAAAGGTTCGAGAAACAAGTCAGAGAACTATAGACCAGTGAGTTTAACATTAGTGATTTGCAAATTATTAGAAAGACTAATTAAAGATCACATGGTGGATTTTCTTGTTAAACATAACTTGATAAACCCATCTCAACATGGTTTTTTTAAAGCGAGGTCATGCTTAACAAATGTTATGTTTAGAGTAGATGAGGGATCACCAGTAGATATCGTCTACTTAGATTTTTAAAAACCTTTCGACAAATTACCACATCAAATATTACTGCTTAAACTAAAGGCCCATGATATAGGAAATGGTATAATAAACTGGATAGAAAAATGGCTGTTTGACTGAAGACAACGTGTAGTAGTTGATGGGGAGGCTTCAAACTGGAAATCGGTATTGAGTGGGGTACCACAGGGATCAGTACTAGGATCTATATTATCCTTAATATATATCAACGATTTGGATAATGAAATAACAAGCAAGGTGTTGAAATTTGCGGATGATACAACATTTTTAGAAGGATTAAAAGTGATAGAGATAGACAACATTTACAAGATGATCTTGACAAGTAGATCAAATGGTCTGAAAAGTGGCAAATGCTGTTCAATTTTGGGAAATGTAATTGCCTCCACGCAGGACATGGGAACGATGAGGTAGAATATACAATGGGGGATACTGTACTAAGTACTATTGTAAAAGAAAATGACTTAGGGTTAACCATTAGTGCTGATATGAAGGTTTCAGAGCAGTGCGGAATTGCAGCTTCAAAGGGAAATCAAATCCTTGGATTAATTAGGCGAAACATAACTTATAAGGAAAAAGAGCTAATAATACCGCTGTACAAAACAGTAGTTAGGCCTCATTTAGAATATTGTATTCAAGCGTGGAGGCCAGATCGCAGGAAGGACATAGATATGCTAGAAACACTACAGAGGAGAGCAACTAAAATGATACCAAAACCGAGGGATCTTAGTTATGAAATACGCCTAAAACAATGCGGCTTAACAACACTAGAGACCAGGAGCTTGAGAGGAGATCAGATAGAAGTGTTTAAAATAATGAATGGTTATGAAAATATTGATAGAAATATTTTTTTGCAGTTAAGAAAGATAGGACTAGAGGACATGAAGTTACATTAGAAAAGGAGCAGTGTAGATTAGATATAAGAAAGTTCTCATTTTCACAAAGGACTGTAAATGAATGGAACAGATTATCTGCTGATTGTGTGGGTGCTAGTAGCCTGAATACGTTTAAAAATAAAATCGACACATACCTCAGAAGGGCGGGATACACATAGATAAAAGGGTCGGACTCTCGATAAGCTAAACGGCTTTCTTGTCCACCTGCCACCTAGAGTTAATTCTCTGGGTGGCAATCTTGTTAAATCGTGTTAATATGGCATATGTATCCTAGTATAATACGTTACTTAAAGTCGATCGCTGATGAGTTACAAGTGTGATCAATGAAACACGATCAAGGATGTTTCACCAAACGTCTAGCCGTACAAAAGTGTTAGGAGTCATTATGGTTGTATGTATTATATCCAAAAGCATCTTACAATACATGTATCTGCCTAATCGTAATCAAGGTATCTGTCTAAGCAATCATGATGATTTTATGTATAAAACAATTACAATACATGTACTTTGACATGTGTGTGTACTGATGTAAGACCATTGGCAGCGAATACATTAGATTACTACCAGCCATAGGCCTTCATGTAAAATCTCGGTCATTCATACAGTCTCTATCAATTTAACACAGCCAATAAATATACGTCCCGGACTCTGTGATTTCATGTTCAGCAAAAATCTATTTGCGAAAAATTGTTTTAATCATCATCAAGGTAAGTTCTTATATAGCGCAGTATCCATTCCTTTGGACTGCTCAAATCGCATTACTCCCTGGCAGACCTGCTTAATCGAACTGCATCTGGACTTTTATGGGAAGCATTACTCACCATAATGCCAGAAATTAGGTATATCTGAGCGATAATACAGTCATGGTAATCACGTATATTAGTTGTATAAACTTTAATATGACATATGTATCCTTACATAATACGTTATTTAAAGTTGATCGCTGAAGAGTTACAAGTGTGATCAAAGAATACGATCAAGGATGATTCGTCAAACGGGTGGCCATAGAAAAGTGTAAGGAGTCATTATGGTTGTATGTTTACACTGTCCATTTCTCGTTCATTATTTGTGATTGTTTATGTCATAGTTACATGAGCATTGTTAGAGCAGCTGTTGCATTGTGTTACCCTGTTATCGTTTAAGCTTATGTTAACAGTTGAGTGAGTAATTTTATTATTGTTTCAGTTTTCACGGAGATTGAGGAGATCACGTAGATTATAGAAATTTGGAGAGTCATGTACACATAAAAACGTTTTACACACGGTGTTAGTGAAAGCGATCATCTGGATACGGACCAGACTTAATTAGTTACGTCATTTAGCGGGTTATGTTGTAGTGAAGGATGCGTTCCTGTCGAAACTGAGCAATATAAATATTACGCGCCGAAAACATCGGATTCCCTCCATCGCTAGTACAAGCATAGTTATAGTCGCCTTTTTAATATTGTTATATTGCACGCAATGATCACATAAATGTTTTACAAACCTGAACCGTCTTGTGGAAAGTCTTTGCTTCTTAAACACATGTCACCTGGCTAATTACAGGTGGATGACCAGCAATGGAACAATATAGTAGATGCAAAAAATGGCTAGCACTCACGTTCTGCTGCCAGTGCAATACAGGTTAGTTAGTAATTGGAGGAGTACGAAAATTGACTGACCATGTCGCACACGGAAGCCTGGGCCTTGATGAAGTTCGTGTCGTTTCGGCCTACAATCTGTGTCGTCGTGGTAGTGAAGTTACTTTTCACCATGAAGCTTACTGGAAGACATGACACGGCGCATCATCACAACAAACGCCACATTTGGCTCCTTCGGGTAACATGATATTCAATCCTAGACCTGACGGGCACATCACGGTAAGTTTATAAAATGATTATAATGAAACACTAATACGTCATCAGTGACGTATTTTAGTGGAGTATTGAGCCTTTCCCTTTGGCAATTTATGTCAATTGCTAATTAAGACTCTGAAATTAATGCAGCTGATCGATGTATGATGAGATGTTACGTTGAGCGGCAAACGTTTCATTACTGCAACATGAAACCTGCCTTGGTGGACACATGTCCATACCAAAAATCCGCCGATAATAGACACTTTTTAAAATACCGAATTACTAGTTTGCATTATCCACTTAGACAACCTTACCATAAGATATATTGTGCAGTCCCAAAGATGTCCACTATAGGTGTTACTGCAATCCATACTGCGAACTTGTTTCGTTGTAGTGGCAGAATTACAGTGTTCACAACCGTAAGAAGTGGGAATGTACGTCCAGATGTTAATTTGCCGTTATATAATACATTATCTGTTGTGTAATTCGAGTGTTATCAGTGAGATAAGAGAAAGACGAGAGTCATATGTGACAGTGACACAATGTCCCTCTTCTGCAGGCGAGTATCCGTGCGTTATCAATGTCACGTGATGATGGATACCACGTCGTTTACGCAGTGTTCCGATAGAAACGTGCAAAATGAGGAAACGTATTATTGTAATTATGTACATCACCCGAAGAAGTGATATTTGACATCATAGGCGTGTACAGAAAGTTGTCTGATGCGTAACATGACTATTATTTCTACCCTTGTTGTGCGAGCTTCACAATGTTGTTTTGTGCTTACATCGGTATTTTACACACTTGTGTGCATGTTTATGTTTTAAGATACTGAGTGGATATGAAACTATTGATAAAAATGTGTTTCACTGTTAAAGAAAGATAGCAGAACTAGTGGCGGAAAAGGGTAGATTACATATAAGAATTATTAATTCTCGCGGTGGATATACATAAACATGAAAGGAACAACTAATTGGAGGATTCTTCGTCGACTTTACATCTGTCGTTTATGATATGGATGGAAATCTTATTAAATCTCGGTGAAGTCAAATTTTTAATATAATGGTGGTGGTGTTGTCAATATTGCGGATAAAACAACTGGAATAAAACTGCATCCGATGCTTACATTCAGTCGGGAGTAGCGTGCAGGGAATCGTTGGAACGGCGAGTGGTTCGGTGCAGACAATCTGGGTGTGACAGGCGAACTCCAGCCGAGACCTGATATAGTCCACGGTAAACGAAGAGTATTCTGCCTTCGACTCCAGTGAGCGTCTGTAGAACTGCAGCCGACCGTGAACGACTACGCCACCGGCATCCCTGGAAGTGAAGATGACATACTTGCGAACACTGCCCGGTAGTTCTGTCAAGTTACAGGACAAGTTGTGTGGTGTGTGTGTGTGTGTGTGTGTGTGTGTGTGTGTGTGTGTGTGTGTGTGTGTGTGTGTGTGTGTGTGTGTGTGTGTGTGTGTGTGTATGTGTGTGTGCTTGCGTGCATGTGTGTGGCTGTGAGTATGTGTGTGTGCGCACGCTTTTGTTTGTTACTTAACAAATTTATTTTTAAACAATATATGTGTTGCAGTAATACTGTGTAATTTATATTATTATTATAAACGTCGCAGACATAGATAAACAACATAGTTCATAACGTTCACAATTGGGGACGCGTAATTGAAAGTACATAAGAAATAAAAACGGTTGTGAGAAGATGACTTGTTAGTTCACAATAATCGTGTGCAAAATACAAGTATCCAATGAGACGTTCTCATAGGATTCCAATCACTTACTGTAGGCCATCGAGCACGCATGACTTCAATTCGCCCCCAAATACCGCGTTCACCTGTGTAACAAACGAGAGATACCACAGCCAATGTTCGCACCGTTAAGCTGATATGTAACAAAGAGTTTAACAACGTTGCCGCGAAGAACAACATGAATGCAATGTAAATCTGTAATCAACAAATATTGACAATGCAGCCGAGTGTTGCGATCGAGGCACACAAAGTGCACCATTCACGACAGTTGTGGAGTCAACAAATACCTGAACGATAATTGAAAACGTCGTATTGCAACAGAACACTCAGTAGAACAAATAATATTACTCGACAACGAACGGAATCGGCAGTGTTTAATTGACCCACATATAAAACAAAACGGTACAATTTTCAAAACATAAATATATATAGCTCAAATATGAAATGTATTGAAAATAGCAGGTAATACATACATGTATTATTAGCTAAAATGTATAACATAAAATAGAACAAATAATGAGTTAATTGACGAATTAACAATATCCTAACCATGGACTTTCTCGTTGCTGTAGATAAACAAAAAGGGGGCATCTCGCAAATAGTTACAATTACATCCGACATATTAATTACAGACATAAATCAAAAACTACTGAATATACGGGGTAAATGAACGATAAGAAATGTGCTGATTCCCGTCCTAGTTGAAAAATATCTTAGAAATTGTAAAGGTACGTTCTTGCATAACGTATATCCTGTGCACGGGACTGCCAAACCCTTTAAAGTTCACCCTATGGCAGACCTGTTCATTCAAACACCAGACCACTACGATACCCGGCCGACAAAGTTAGTAAACTTGCGGCAGGTAATTCGTCTGGCACGGTCGTTAATATATATGTTGGTTGAAAAGACTATTAGTTCGGTACTAGCAATGTCGTACGTTTGTGACACCTCAGTGGTGTTTGTTCATGTACCTTAAATGACACGTATTTAATCCCCGATACATTTGCCTATTGAGGTGGACGTGCATGTATATACATTCTACAGAAACATATATTGCTAGGCGAGGAGTGTCGTGAAACAGACAATCCCGCTGCATGCGTACATAGCCAGCCATATATACACTGTACGTGACCGGCCACAGCAAAGCCTGTGCCACTTAGCTCCCGGTTCACATATGCTGATAATGTAGTCACTCACCCCTTTGCAGAATTCGGTGTTCATATAGTTGAAGTGAGATGTCAAGGGCACACCCATGTCTGATTTGTAGGTATCGTGCAAGAACCGTACTTGCACCAGATAGAAATCTGAGAAAGATCATGTTAAGCAACATTTTATTATTTTAAATAGTGTGTGTGTTTCCAATTGTAAGTGTACATATGACGGAACTAGGTTGTAATAGACAATTGAGGTATACAATTGACTGTAGAATTGTTCAGTTTGGTCAAGACAAGCTATTGCGACGTATTCAAACAAAGTTATTATGCATATACAATTGTCGCAAATAACATTTTAAACTCCTGGCAAATGTTTGAAGCTATTGGAAAATGTTTAAATCGTGGAACTAAAAACGGAATTCAAGTGTTTACTCACCGGTCTGAGTTTCGAACCCTGAAAGAAGACACGGCAATGGCAACGTGAGTAATAATAACTCTACCTGATCACATCATATATTTCTATAATATATAGTCATTGTAAGAGTATTATACAAACTATTATCCCCCTCTTCTCCCAGTCTCCCTCACCCTCCCTCCATCCTCTCCCCCCCTCCCGCTTTCAAAAAACGTAATGGAATCATAAGAAATCTCCCCCTCCCGCTTTCAAAAAACGTAATGGAATCATAAGAAATGTTGAGAAACATATACAGTGTATATATATATATATAGCAATATATGTTTCTGTAGAATGTATATACATGCACGTCCACCTCAATAGGCAAATGTCTCGGGGATTGAATACGTTGGACACATATTTGTATATATATACACTGTATAACTTAACATTTCTTATGATTCCATTATCGGGATATATATGTACATATATATTTCTTATGATTCCATTACCGGTAAATATAAATTTACATTGAGATAAAAAAGACTATGTATTAAGTAACTAAACTGGCAAAGTTTATAAATGTGAAGATAATTTAATTTAATAGTTATAATATATCAACATTCTTTAAAATTGATTAATTAATTACGTGTTCATAAAAACTGCACGTACGTGCATAGTAGAGAGCGGCACCTCCAATGGATATGGATCCGAGAACTAGTATGGTCAATACGAACAACATGAAGACGCAAATGATCTTCTCTGGTGTCCAATGGTATGCCTTCACCGAAGCCAGGTCGCTCGAGCGACGGTGGTAATCGTCAATCGTGTTCCTGCGGTGAGGCTGCAAGAAAGAAAAGATCTGGTGCACTTCTATGACGTAGTATTTCAAATTCTGTGTGGTTCGGTTGGTCGAATAATTTGGCAACTTGCGTGCCATTACTGCGTGTGTCATACCTGTTTTTCTTGATGTACGTTCTTGGGCTGTGACTATGTACACTCACAAAAAGTCAGATTCCACCGATAATGACAACGATGTCATTTACCCAAGCTAACCCAATATTTATACGAACAAAATAACGTGTGTGTCTGTGTCATGGTGTGTGTGCGTGCGCGCTTAACTCAATTTGCCATACCAGGGGCGTAACATATGTGTACTCAAATGTATAACAAAACATGTATTTTGCCCTAAATGGCATTATCGTAGATGGGTCGTCAGTAAACGATGACACCGATTGCCTTGATTACGTTGCGTTTCACGTGTCCTTTATCATCATAAGCTTATCACAACAGATGACGCACGCACGAACGTTCCGTTGTCATTGGCCCGTGAACTTCCTGCGCCCGGGACCTTCCTGTGTTCCCCACGTCAGTGTTATCGGTCTACATCAACCCTCTCGGTAACAAAGGTCATCCCTGGTCACCGGCGGTATGTGTAGTAATTAAATCAATCAATTCTTTATTTCCAAATTAAAATTAATAATACGGTTCATATGCAGTCCACGCCTGGCAAGCCAAACGAATCGAGGCACCCGTGAACGTAATTAGACTACCCCCACTCCTGCCGTCACTCCATTAGGTCGCAAAAGTGTCTGCCTTTTGGAATGTCCCGCCCTGTTTTTGAATCGACAAAAAGAATAAGCAACATATGTGCCGTATGTTTTACTTAATGCTTAATAAACGTTTGTTTAAAATAATACTCTCTCATAACGTTATATGTGTGGTGTAATTATTCTAGTTCAGTATTGGTTTTAATTGATTAAGTTAATAGTAACATATAACCTTGATTTGTATTATTATTTTTATGTGTTTATATTTTGGAAATGTAATCGATGATTGTGAAAACTACTGAACAACGTTTCCTTTGAATTGTAGTGTATAAATAATGTCATTATTGTCATGCCTCATCTAAAGCTCTATTTTAAATGTTTAGATTTAGATTTTTTTTATTTTGGATGTGCAATAGTTGGAAGTGCAAATAATTTGATTTGTTGTTGTGTCGTTCTACCCAGCTTGTTTACCATACATCATAAGAAGAACGAAGGCATGTTGGGCTTTGGTCGCAAACGAAAAGCACTTAGTTTGTATAATTACGCATCTCAGGAACTAACACGATCTTAATGAGTTCCGTATCTCCGAGTTCGTGCTCACGTGAAGGTATGGTCCGGTGGTCCAATTAATTATAGAGCGCTAGACTGTAAGATCTTTGTACGGATCCACCTGCAGCCTTTTTTAAATGTTATAAATTCTGTTCATCCAACTTTGTCTGTTTGATTAAACAACAGACACAAAAAGCCGTTGATTCCATCAAATTGATTCTAAGACAGGGAAAGAAAAATATATTCCACACATGGAAATGTAAAAAACCTGCACAGTGCACACTGCCTCTAATTTGAAAATATGTTGTGATCTACATATCATTCATATATCTGTGTGAACTGGAGCAACTGGATTGGACGAACATGCCCACGTTCCGGGACGGCAGCAAGAGGAATCGAAGCAAGAATCCATCAACGCAGAATACAATGCTGTACTTATAACGCCATTGCGCTCGTAAATATCACAGACGTCTGGGGTACAAATGTGTAATGGGGGAGTGTTTAATTGCGACGCTAATAAGTGATGATTGATACGCGCAGACAACATAGGCACGAGGTGCAGTATGGGAATGTCTTTCCAGCACCTCCTTGGGGTGACGAGACGAATACCATTGCATTGATTCACCGCGCAATACACCACCAATCCCCATTGCCGACACACGGAATCGGGAAAGTTCAAAGTAGAGCGTAGGAGGCATTGTCCAAGAATCCACGGGTGCAGTGTTGGCCACATTGCTAAGGTGTGCAGGCATCAGTACAGCACAACATACCGCCTGTTGCATCACCGCCAGCATTTGTGTTACCGCTGTTGGTCACAGATGATCGCCTTCCGTGGCTGGTGTCTTCTCTTCCACGACCACGTTCTGTGTTCGGGTGTTGTTGTCACCTTGCTGTTGACGATGAGTCCAAGTACTGACAACGGGGTTCATAGATACTTTTGATAAATGGCCTACATCCGCTCTATTTGGGACAAGTTCGCGCTTGATCGAATCTGTCACATTATTGACGCTTTTAAATAGGTGCTCGACAACTGCGCACCCAGTAAACAACGTTCAACGAGGGTGAAACAGATGGTACAAATAGTCTGGTAAGTCGTGCTGTGTGTTTGTGCGCGTGTGTGCACATGCACTTTCAAGATACAGTCGAATTGCACTGTTACATAGTGCATGAACCATTTGAAAATAGAAACTGTAACTGCATGTCACTTAGTACTTCTATCTTTCTTTCTTAACTGACAAAAATATAATTCTATCAATATTTTCATAACCATTCAATATTTTAAACACTTCTACCTGATCTACTATCAATCCCCTGGTGTCTAGTGTTGTTAAACCACATTCTTTTAAGCGTGTATCGTAACCAAGATCTCTCAGTTTTGGTATCGTTTTAGTCGCTCTCCTCAGTACTCTTTCTAGCATATATGTGTCGTTCTTGCGATATGGCGTCCACGCTATATTTCGCCTAATTAATCCAAGGATTTGATTTCCCTTTCAAGCTGCAATTCCGCACTACTTTGAAACCTTCATATCAGCACTAATTGTTAACCTTAAGTCCTTTTCTTTTACAGTAATATTTAGTACAGCACTCCCCATTGTATATACTACATCTTCGTTCCCATGTCCTGTGTGGAGGCATTTACATTTCCTAAAATTGAACATCTGCCATTTTTCAGATCATTTGATCAACCTGTCAAAATTATCTTGTAAATGTTGTATATCTCCATCAAATTTAATCCTTCTAAACATTGTTGTATCATCCGCAAATTTCAACACCTTACTTGCTATATCATCGTCCAAGTCGTTGATATATATTAAGAATAATATAGTTCCCAGTACTGATCCCTGTGGTATTCCACTCAAAACTGATTTCCAGTTTCAAGCCTCCCCATCAACTACTACCCGTTGAGTTCTGTCAATCATCCATTTTTCTATCCTGTTAATAATACCATCCTTTATGCCACGGGCCTTTATAGTTTAAGCAGAAGTCTTTGATGTGGCACTTTGTCAAAAGCTTTCTGAAAATCTAAGTAGATAATATCTACTGGTGATCCCTCGTCTACCCACTTAGTGATATCCAAAAAAACGTAACCTATTTGTTAAGCATGAACTCGCTTTTAGAAACTCATGTTGAGATGGGTTTATTAAGTTAAGTTGTTTAACAAGAAAATCTACCATGTGATCTTTAATTAGTCTTTCTAATAATTTGCAAATCACCGATGTTAAACTCACTGGTCTGTAGTTCTGTAATGGAATAAGGTTTGCCTCTTTCCATTCTAAAGGAACCACTCCCTCGTTTAATGACAAATTGAAAACTGTGGCAAGCGGTATGCTAATTTGTTCTACAATTTCCAATAATAGTTTGGGTGGAATCACATCCACTCCAGAAGATTTATGATCCTTCATTGCCCTTATTTTCTTAGCTACCATTTCCGGGGTTACTGTCCTAAATACAGTCTGATTGCGCCCCCTTGAACTTAGCCACTGGTACTGGCAGTGAACTAATATATTCCCTGGTAAACACCGAATTAAAGTACTCAATCAGATCTTCTGCCACTAAGAATCCCTCTGATATTATATTTCCAGCACTATCTTCTAGAGGACCGACCTTATCCTGAAGTGTCTTTTTGCTCCGAACATACGCACAAAAACTGTTGCTGTCATGTTTTATATTACAAGCTAATTTTTGTTCGTAGCTTCTCTTTGAATTTCTAATTTCAGTTATAGCTTGCTTAAGTGCTTCTTTAAAAATAATGTAGTCATTTCCAGTGCATCTATGTGCATTCCACATCATTTGTTTGTACTTACTTTTTCTAATGGCTTCTTTCGATAAGTGTTTCTTTCTGGACCGTTTCCTTTGTTTTTTTCAATGGAACAAATTTATCAACAATGCACCCAATTTCACTCCTTAAGATATTCCAGCATTCAGTTGCTGTCTTATTTTAGTCTATCTTTGTTAAATATTTCCTCATGTCCTTATATCTTCCTTTGTGGAAGTTTCTCCTGTTCTGCTTTTTATTACATGCATTCCATTCTAGTTTTACTTTCAAGGTAAAACGTATCTGGTTGTAATCACTACTCTCCAGTGGCTCACATATCTTGACAGTGTTAACTAATTCATCCTGTGGTGACAAAACTATGTCTAACACATTTTCTCAACTGGTTGGTTCTAGCACACGTTGAGAAATGAAACTATCTTTTACTAAAACTAAAAATTAGTTGTCCTCACTCCTTGTACTCTCTAACGATTTCCATTGTATATGCCCATGGTTAAAATCCCCCATTATAATACAATCCCGTTTGCTCACATCCCTTATGGCGTTTTGTATTCTTTTATTTTCTTCTATGCTTATGTGTGTACTTCGATAAATTAACCCAACCGTTACCGTCGAGTTTCCTGTAACTATTTTATATCAAACAGCTTCTTCGCAATCTGCTTCTCTTTCCAATTTTATTTCATAAGCCTGGATAGATTCTTTAAAATACCTCCACCTCCACTTCTTCCTATTCTATCTATCCCAAATATTACATAGCCTGTCAGTCCCAATTCGGCATCTGATATATCGGTGGTGGTCCAGGATTCGGTTATACCTATTTTATGAGGGTCAATATCTTCTACCATAATGTTTAGTTCATTTCTTTTGTTTACTGTGCTCCTTGCATTTAAACAAACGCATTTCAGAACAGTTGTCCAAGGTGTTCTTTGCCGATTGATCCCTCCAGTTCCAGGCTTATCCGTGAATCCCCTCCGCGCATCTAGTTTAAATAAATACAACCTGTCCCACTGTCAACAGATCGCAGCAGGTTCTCTGAGAAAACTGCTGCCTCCTTTCCACTTAGATGGAGGCCATCTCTCATGTACATATCTTCGCTCCCAACAAAGTATCCCCATCAATCTACGAATCTCACCCCGTCTTCTTCACACATCTGTGCTTTGATTGACATCCTCTTGCAGTTTATATACATTTGCCCCCTTCCTCCCATTACTGACATAATTCCTGAGAGAACAATCTGTGCTACCCTTGTTTGTTTTAACTTCCTGATTAACTGTCTGTATTTCTGGACTATTTTGGTTGTCCCTCCTTCTCTGCATTATGTGTTCCTATATGTACTAGAATGGTCCCTCCCTTCCCAGGACCTATCACTTTATCTACTCTTTCTGTTATATCCTCTATATTGGCCCCCTGGTAAGCAAACTATTTTTTCTTCTCCTTCACTAAGCGTCTCGTCTGTCTTTCTCATTAAATAGTCACCCATGAATGTTCTCGCTTTTCTCCTCACGCTCTATCATTGCCTCTGAGTAGCTCCTTCGTTGGTTTCTGTCCCTCTCGTTACTGTCATCTCCTCCGGTCACCTTCATTCCCATCTTAGCTCCTGTCAATGCTGTCCCCCCCCTTCAACAGTCTCATTGTCTTCTCTCTCCTTACCACCAGCCTCCTTGTCTCTGTTCTCATTGATCTCTCTAGTCTCACCATCTGGGTGGACCTTATCTAAGTCACCGTTTCATGTCATCATCACAATCAACTTCTTCAGCTCGTATACTTCCGCCAGTAAACACTGTAACCCTTTACAACCTCGACACTCAAAGTGAAAACCCTCCATCTGCACCTCCTTCTATGAATGCTCACACCACGACTTTGCAAAATCTACCCAATTATCGCATTTTGAACATGTTTAAATACAATCAATTACTTTACGTTACACTGCCTTATTTGTGTGATTGCTAATCAAAGTATCTAGTAGGTTATGGCTTGCTGAGATATTACCTTATGTAAGTAGTTTTATGTTTGTTACTTTATCTCCTATATATTCTACCACATAATCAGGTTTGTTAAATCTTGTTTACAAATTTATCGAAGCCTAAGCTACCCTGTGTTCTAAAATACTTTATCTGACTAACTTTAAGCACAACTGTTACTCAATATATGTCTACTGTCATTTTATGAATGGTATTAAGGCATGAATAATACTTATCGATCAATAATTCCACTCGCTTTTCAACTTTTGTTCACCACCAATTCTCAACGATCTAAACAGGAAGACAAAGACAGAGTCACCAGTTTGATTTCTTTTTCGTTGTTATGTAATATTGGCTGAGTTAGTAGTATATTATATATGTGTCATGTATTTGTTTGTCTGTCCAAGGACCACAGTGGAAACAAGTGCTTGCACTTTCTTGTGTCATCCGTTACATTTAATGTAAATAATATTTGCGTGTAATATGGCGATATAGCATCGGCTAAATTCTTAGGACACGCGTGAGTAAAATGGTATTACCTCGGTCCCGAACTTCGCCATGTTGAAGTTGGGATCTGTAAACTCGCCACTGCTCCGAGGATATACTTGGTCATGATGCTTGCTTTGTCGACGTTGGTCCCTTCTGTTAGACGACGGTCGTCGGTGATAATCATCTCTCACTCGTATTTCCTCCGGATACCATGCCGCGTTGTAGTAGGAATTCCTATGTTGCTCCGGATAATACATGTTGCCGTCCTCTCTCTCCCGTTGTCCAACCAACTGGCTGTACGTGCACAGTCAGACAAGACCACGTGGCTTACACTTTGTTAGCAGCGCCTTGGCTCATTGCGCAGTACGTCACGGTTCGGTGAATGGCTTTACACGGGCGTCACGGTCAATGCACGCTGACCAGTACTGGTTAAATTACGGCGATGGTGCGTTGCGTCACGCGAGTCTTTGTTCACTACCGGCGATGCGGGCCGCTCAGGCGCACTTGAGAATACGGCCCCGCCAAGCGTAGAAAGGAAACACATCACAAGTGTTGCAAGTGCACTGCGGGTCTTCAAGATATGATCCCGTCTCAGCACAATCATAGGTTTCTTATTCGTCGCAGCGACACATTTCGACGTTACAACAGAACCACAGTAGGCTACTCCTGCACACATAATTAATATCCACATTCGTAATTACCACAATACATATTACTCACACGCACGCACGCATGCACGCGCACGCACACACACACACACACAATGCGCTATTTGCATATAATTTGGCTTTCTTTTATTTTACTCTAAGCTTGCACAAGAGAGCCGATATCAACATGCTAGCTCGGTTGCTTCAGCTGTTTCAATAAAGTAATTTTGGCGGAATCAATGTGATGATATGTAGCCGGCCTCTGGGCAATATAGTATAAAACTAAGCATCGTTTTCTAAATTACTCAACGTTCTGATTAACCAAGTATGCACTGTGCATGAATGAATGAATGAATGAATGAATGAAGGTAAAATCATCTGTCTTCGTGGTTGGCTGGTGTACGAATGTTCACATATGCTGTTCCTCGGGCATACTTTCGGCCGGCCATATCAGCCTTATTGTCTCCACGTGAGAAATGTGTATTCATTTACTGGGTAGGGAAGGCGTATGTTCTAATATGCAATGTGTGTCTAGCTCCTTAATATATTTCTCCCAACCGCCTGCTATGGTTCAAAGTTGATACTTTTTATTATGGTGTTGTGGTGGCCTGCTCTCTGTGTGAATTGCGTGTCTATGACTTCGTCTTGCTACTTTAGATTTGTGTACGAATAGGCATCGCGCAGTAAATTCAGCGTGACTGAATTCTCCCCCAGAGAAGTCGAAATAGTTTTCAATTGAACAATCTGTCAGGGAGTAGAGTGGAAAGTGCTTTCAGCAGTCCTAGGGACTGGATACCGCGCTATATAAGATGTTACTTTTTTACGTTTTGGACTGTCAAAATGCCGTCAGCGATAATATGACATTTACTTTGTGAAGCGACCTGTGCGACGGCGATGTGGTTCACATCTTATTCCATGAGACAAACATACAACTTTCGTGGTTAGGTGTTGTCAATACACATGCTGTTTGAGGCGGGGTATAATAACACATTCACGTGAGATGGCAGCACTCGCCCCTCATTACTGCCTGGAACATTAATGGTTTTGAATTTTATTCGGTAGGCGGCTTTACCCCCAAATCTGTGTAGAGATCATGAGTGGCTAGGAGGCCAACTATGAAACAAAAATAAATGCGAATAAACTTGTATCAGGTAATACTATGCTTTCCAAATTATTCAACATTTCACTTATATTGAAACAAATCACACAATAAAATAAACCTAAACTAAATATTCCCATTGGCATTGTCAGTTTGTCTACTATATATCCAGCTTAGTCACTGGGAGGCGCATCGCACAGTTCAAATGTGTTCATGTGTTCTCCTTTTTATTTTGTATATAGCTATTTAGTAACTTAATTTCGTTATCGAAAACATGCATAAGATATAAATATTAATAATTATTACACACGTAGACCTGTAAATTAATCCCAAACTGTGATGCCATCTGACGGCAACCTGTGATTCCAAAAGTGGCGCCACACGGTGGGCTTGGCTGTCGCGTTTTCATTTATGCAGGTGTTATGTATGTTTATATGTATATATATAATTACATATATGTCTGTATATATACATTAATTATAAAATGTTTGCTTCTCACAGACATTAACAATTACTGTCGGAAAACAGGTTCCTCTCGACGCACACGTCACGTGACTTACTCTTATACTTGGTCACAAATCTGAAACAGCAAATTATAATTATGTACTCTAACTATAACGTTCGTATTACGATAACAAACGAAACATATTTAACTACTGGATATTATTTATCACTACGTGATCTACTAGTGCCAAATATTATGCCTTATATATGCACATAAACATCACCCGGATAAAATATAACGCCCGGATAAATGTAACCGCTACAACGTGTAAGATAAGTGTTAATGTTTATATATTATATTAACATATTTCTGAGATTTCCGACCAGACTATAACTGGTTAACTTGATATCATGATTATCAGTTGTTGCGCTTGTTTGCATGTTGAAAGATATGGCCATTCAGGTAAATGACGTTCCCATCAATGCACCCCGTATCATCGTAACCTCGGTCTTCTTTTCCGCCGAATGAAAGTGCACGATAATCTGCCGCATACCGTCACGCCGCGACGGTAAGTCGAGGATCACCGTGATGTTGTAAGGTTCAAGCGGTTTTGTTCAACGATGCAACAAAAGTCGGCGCCATGGCATAGCAGCGCGCCTTGTTTAATGGAAAGCCACGCCGTGATGCCGTTCATGCACTGCCGCGGGAAAGACGCATGACGAAGTATCTCCAGTGGGCGATATTCAATGTGGACGTGTGTGTCAATAAACATGATTGTCCTTCTTGAGATAACTCTTGAGAGAAAGCATGCATTTTGGGATATCGATGTGAAGTCCACCCATTTCTGTATACCATGTTCGCTTGTGGGTGATGACGGTTACAAGAAAGCTTTACGCTAATAAAACAATTTCTTTGCAGAGCTAGTGTACCTGTCGAGAAGTGAAGACATAGTAATTTGCTTACCAGGGGCCAAGATAAAGCATATAACAGAAAGGGTAGATAAAGTGATGGGACCTGGGAAGGGAGGGACAATTCTAGTACGTGTAGGAACAAATAATGCAAAGAGGGAGGGGACAACCGGAATAGTCCAGAAGTACAGACTGTTAGTCAGGAAGTTAAAGCAGACAAGGGTAGAACAAATTGTTCTTTCAGGAATTCTGCCAGTAATGGGAGGAAGGGGGCAAACATATAGAAACTGCAAGAGGATGACAATCAATGCACTAGTTGAGCAGATGTGTGAATAAGGGGGGGTGAGATTCATAGATTTATGGGGATGCTTTGTTGGGAAGGAAGATATGTACATGAAACATGGCCTCCATCAAAGTGGAAAGGGGCAGCAGTTTTCTCAGAGAACGTGCTATGATCTGTTGAAAGTGGGACAGGATGCAAGCATCATAGTAAACAAAAGAAGTGAAAAAAATATTATGGTAGAAGATATTAACCCTCACATAATGGGTATAACCGAATCATGGGCCACCACTGATATATCAGAAGCCGAATTGGGACTGAGAGGCTATGTAATGTTTAGGAAAGATAGAATAGGAAGAAGGGAGGTGGTGTTATTTTATATTTTAAAGAATCTATCCAGGATTATGAATTAGAAAGAGAAGCAGACTGCGAAGAAACTGTTTGGTGTAACACAGTTACAGGAAACTCGGCATTAACAGTTGGGTTGGTTTATCGAAGTCCAAACATAAGCAAAGAAGAAAATAAAAAACGTTATAAGGGAAGTGAGCAAAAGGGATTGTATTATTATGGGGGATTTTAACCATGAATATATACAATGAAAATCTTTAGCGAGTACAGGGAGTGAGGACCACACATTTTTAGTACATGATAGTTTCCTTTCTCAACATGTACTAGAACCAACTAGGGGAGAAAATGTGTTAAACATAGCTTTGTCATCACATAATGAATTAGTTGACAATGGTGTGTGAGCCACTTGGGAGTAGTGATCACATCCAGATACATTTACCATCAAGTAAAATCAAAAAGGAATAATAAAAAGCAGTACAGGAGAAACTTCCACAAAGGAATATATAAGGACATGAGGAAATATTTAAGAAAGGCAGACAGGAATAAAACACTTAAGAATAAGACAGCAACTGAATGCTGGAATATCTTAAAGAGTGAAATTGGGTGCATCGTCGATAAATTTGTTCCTTTGAAAAAACAAGGGAAACGGTCCAGAAAGAAACACTTATCGACAGAAGCCATTAGAAAAATTAAGTTCAAACAAATGATGTCGAAGTCATATAGACGCACTGGAAATGATGAAAACTACAATATTTATAAAGAAGCACTTAACCAAGCTACACATGAAATTATAAGTTCAAAGAGAAACTAAAATTAACATGTAATATAAAACATGGCAGCAAGAGTTTTTATGCGTATGTTCGGAGCAAACAGAAAGTTCAGTGTAAGGTCGGGCCTCTAGAAGATAGTGCTGGAAATATAACATCAGAGGCATTCTTAGTAGCAAAAGATCTGAATGAGTACTTTAGTTCGGTGTTTACCAGGGAAGATATTAGTTCTCTGTCAGTACCAGACGCTAATTTCAAGCGGGTGGAATTATTTAGGACAATTGATTGTAACCCCGGAAATGGTAACTAAGAAAATAACGGCAATGAAGGATAATAAAGCACTTGGAGTGGACGGGATTCCACCCAAACTACCAAACGTGGAGCGTAGTAGCGCAGCGGTAAGAGCTCCGGACTCTCGACTGAGAGAACGCGGGTTCGAATCCTGTGCGGCGGTGTCGAACCTTGGGCAAGTTAATTTATTCTACATTGCTTCAGTTCACTCAGCTGTATGAATGAGTACCTGGCTATAGACAGTGGTGGTTATTTGTGTACGAAGAGTCTTCGTGCATTAATTGTAGTATGGTTGAATGCTTCCCAAAGAAGTCGAGATGGTGTTCGATTGAACAGGTCTACTAGGGAGTAAAGTGTGAAGCACTTTGAACAGTCCCGAGGACTGGATACTGCGCTATTGGAAATTGTAGAACAAATTGGCATACCGTTTTCAATTTGTCATTAAACGAGGGAGTGGTTCCTTTAGAATGGAAAGAAACAAACATTATTCCATTATTTTAAAAGGGTCCAAGAAACAAGTCAGATAACTACAGACCAGTGAGTTTAACATCGGTGATTTGCAGATTATTAGAAAGACTAATTAAAGATCACATGGTGGATTTTCTTCTTAAACATAACTCGACAAACCCATCTCAACATGGGTTTCTAAAAGCGAGATATTGCTTAACAAATATCGTATGTTTTTTTGGAAGATATCATTAAGTGGGTAGTCGAGGGATCACCAGTAGATGTTATCTACTTAGATTTTCAGAAAGCTTTTAACAAAGTGCCGCATGAAATATTTCTGCCCATATCATACGGGTTGATATAATTAACTTGATAGAAAATGGCTGATTGACAGAAGACAACGGGTACTGATTGATGGGGAGGTCTCAAATTAGAAATCGGTTTTGAGTGGGGTACCACAGGGATCAGTACTGGGACCTATATTATTCTTAATATATATCAACGATTTGGATGATGATATAACAAGTAAGGTGTTAAAATTTGCGGATGATACAAAAGTGTTTAGAAAGATTAAACGTGATGGAGATAGACATCATTTACAAGATGGTCTTGACATGTTGATGAAATGGTCTGAAAAATGGCAGTTGTTGTTCAATTTTGGGAAATGTAAATGCCTCCACACAGGACATGAGAACGAAGATGAACAATATACAATGGGGGGGGTACTTTACTAAGTACTACTATAAAAGAAAAGACTCAGGGTTAAAAACTAGTGCTGTTATGAAGGTTTCAGAACAGTGCGGAATTGCAGCTTCAAATGGAAATCAAATCCTTGGATTAATTAGGCGAAATATAGCGTATAGGCAAAACGAACTAATAACACCGCTGCACAAAACAATTGTTAGGCCTCATTTTGAATAATGTATGCAAGCGTGGAGGCCATATCGCAAGACATATATATGCTAGAAAGAGTACAGAGGAGAGCGACTTAAATGAAACAAAATATGAGGGATCTTAGTTACGGAATACGATTAAAAGAATGTGGTTTAACAACACTAGAGACAAGGCGATTGAGAGGAAATCAGATAGAAGTGTTTAAAATATTGAATGGTTATGAGAATATTGATAGAAATATTTTTTTCAGTTAAGAAAGATAGAAGGACCAGAGGACATGAAGTTACATTAGCAAAGGAGCAGTGTAGATTATATATAAGAAAGTTATCATTTTTACAAAGGACTCTAAATGAATGGAACAGATTATCTGCTGATTGTGTGGGTGCTAATTGCGTGAATATGTTTAAACATAAAATCGACACATACCTCAGAAGGGCGGGATACACATAGATAAAAAGGGTTGGACTCTCCATAAGCCAAAAGGCTTCACTGTCCACCTGCCATCTAGTAACATGCAATTCGACTGTATCCTGAAATTGTATACACATACACACACGCGCACACACTGCACGACTTCCCAGCCTTTTTGTACAATCTGTTTCACCCTCGTTGAACGTTGTTTACTGGGTGCGCAGTTGTCGAGCACCTATTTCAAAGCGTCAATAAATGTGACAGATTCGATCAAGCGCGAACTTGCCCCAAATAGAGAGAATGTAGGCCATTTATCAAGTCTCTACGACCCCCGTTGTCAGTACTTCGACTTATCGTCGACAGCAATGTGACAACAACACTCGACCACAGAAAGTGGTCGTGGAAGTGAAGACACCAGCTACGGAAGGCGATTATTCGTGACTAACAGCGACAACACCAATGCTGGCGGTGATGCAACATACCGGTTCACCGGGCAACGTGTAGGCGATTATTCGTGACTAACAGCGGCAACACCAATGCTGGCGGTGATGCAACATACCAGTTCACCGGGCAACGTGTAACGACGCCTGACCCATTTCGGGAGTCCTAAACCAGGTTGGGAACCAGTTGCGCCTCTAGTGGGACATTACTGAACCGCGTTTACTTGGTTCATTAACCGTGACTACTGTTCACGGGGTAGAAGGTTCATTAGGATTTTTTTTTAATAGATTCAAATCGCGCTTCGAAAATCTGGTTTGCACTTTGGCAACGCCAGACGCTAGCGTAGCATTATGCGTACACGTGGTAGATAGACAAAACGGTGGCGACACACGAACGCGCCGGGATAAAGGACATCACACTTATTTCCACAATATTCTACAAGCTGTTCGTTATTTCTTCGACCAATTTAATCGCGTAGAATTATCAGCAAGGTTTGGTAAATCCTCTCCATAAGGCTGCGATATAGAGCAACGTAATCATTTAATTTGTATAGGCATATTACGTACCACCAGGCACCAACATAATTGTATTGTAATTTATTATTACAACACGAAGCCATATTTATAGGGCCTGTAGGCCACTGTTATGCAGGCAACTATACTGTTTCATGGCGACCACCCGCCGCATGCCACTTATTCACTCACTCATCAACCCATTCGTTTATAACCTACAATCGAAGCACCCACCCAATCACTTACTAATACGGATACTATGAACGATGTATTCCGATATTATTGTAATGTGAAGAAAAAAAATCTATTGACTTATTGATAAAGAACACACGCAAAATGCGACATGTATTATTTGTATATGTTTTAGAATCTTACGTACACTTATGTAGTTATTTTAACACAATCATATTTTATACTGCATATATGTTGAATCTTTATATATATATATATATATATATATATATATATATTGATTTCAACAACATTATCGAAGTGCATGACCTGGTCACTGCATGGTATTTTTTTTATTCAGCGGCTAGGTATACTTTGCTAAAAGCAACCATTTGTCATGATGTGTAAGAATTCCTACGTATAGCCAGCACGACACCCTCGGCCCGATCTGAGCGGCAGGCAAGCGGCACACGTCGGCACACGGCAGCCGCCTGCCAGCCGCTCTCCAGCCGCTGTAGACCCAGTGACAGCGTCCGTTGGTCATTTATGGGCTCAGCACACTGTCAGTTTTCCCATTGGCGACCATGTTAATGTTGTGTGTGATTATAAGAAAACGTGACGTATAAAGTTTCTTAAACTTCCCACCTGCTGTTATTATCATCTCATTGACATGCGGGTCGATTTTAGTCAAAATCTAATATCTCTAGCTCTTGCAAAATGCCTGTATGTATGACACCCGTCAATATTTACAAATGCATGCAGGCAGTAATCCGGCTAAAGTGTCAACTAGCCAAATTGCTGCCAGATACCCTTCCGCTTAGTAAAATCAGCTAAAAAGACACCATTTTACTGCCAACAGCTGCTACAATCACATCTAGAAATCTGACTACTCAAATGCACTTATGTCAGAGCAAGTGAACATTGTAAAAAATCATTTCTCAAAAATATAATGCACTTTGTTTCGTCTGTAATCAAGCAGGAAGTCCAACAGTGTGCTGACCCCTTATCATTTATCGGGCCTTCCTCCGCTGGAGCGCTGGTGTAGTGACATTTGACACTACGGTGTACCGCCATTTTTGAACAGACTAGTAGTTAGAGGAAACAGAAAAAGCAGAGCTCCGGGAAAAGGTACGGTTTTAGACATTCTGTTGTAAATCTTTGTATATTTCTAGATTATGGAAATACATTAATTTTGGCATGACTTTATAAGCACACATTTGATTAAATGGAAACGTGTTATTTATCGGTAAAACAGTAAATAGAATGTGGGGCAGAATAACTTGATGTCATGATTGTGGCTGCGCTGTAGACTATGGACTGTAGACTATGGATGATGATGATGATGAAGATGAATGTGTCTCATCAATAACAAATCCTGTCCCTGTGCTGCGTGTTTCTGTTTGTCAGTGTGACAGGATAAATGTGTGATGGATGAAGTGGTTACACTAGGCGCCTTCTGTCAGTTTATGGCCCACTCAATTTCTGCCATTTATGTCGCTTTACTTTAGGGCTATATAAAAAAGTTCCAGGTTTCTCATCAGAACTTTATTAAAATGTAAATGAGGTGTGCGACTTATGGTAAATGTGTTTATGTTGATCCCAATGGCGATACTAACAACTATCAAAGCAACTCATCATCAGCAATTAACAACTTAAAAGTCTTAAGATGTCTACTGAATGTATTTCTTACAAGTAGGCACATACCTTTGGTTTGGTGTGAAATATGGTTTTCTCTTTTAGCGCAGAATTATTGCATGCATATTTAATCAAAGGATAATTATATTTCAAAATAATTGTTGTGGAAGCTATTTTAAAATTCTTGTGCTGATGAGAAACCGGGAATTATTTTATAAAAGTAAAATAAAATAATTTTATGTGACCTTATTATCAGATAAAATGTGTTTCATATTTTACACATTTTATAGATACTAGGCATTGTACAATGCGGTACCTTTATTGAAGAAATTAAATATTTGTACGTTAATATTCCAGATGCTGTCAGAAAGAATGAAGTGGCAATATTACCACTGACTACAACATCAGGAGAACATTCGAAAGTACTCCAAGACTGCCTCTGACGGGAATGGTGTTAGACAGCACCGGATGGAAAATGTAGCTGGATGTAGCAGAAGAGTTTATGGACAATAATAATTAAGCAGCCTTTTCATAAAATATTTGAGTTGTCATGTGCCGCACAAATCAATGAACACTAATTGCAACTTTGCTTTTTTGTATTAAAATATGCGCATTAGAGTTGTTTGCGTATTTAATTTTAGTTTATAATAACTGGAAGGGATACTCGACACCCATGCTCTTCTTGAAGCAGTTTACATTTGTTATCTTCCTAAATAATATATTACTACATTATTTTATTGTTTTGAACTTCCAAATTCCAGTTAATCCCAACAAATTGATGAACGTATATTTATTTTTAAGTGATGTTAATTTTAACATTAGAGTGACAATGCACGATGGTTACTATTGAAATATTCAAGTTATAAGACCAATACACATAAGTGTATGTGTATAATTTGGGCTTATTACTTGAAAACACACACATATACATACATTTAGCAAAATTAGGCACAGTCGGAATATGAGCAGCTAACCATCGGCAGAGTATCAAACAAAAGGATAAGCAAGATGCTGGTCATTATGAATTCCTCTATCCGTGACAAAATATAATTGTTTGTTCTCAGTTCAGAATTAAATTATGTCAAATCTAGTTGGCGCTTAGTCGTCACATGTCATTTGTATGCTCACTGGAACGCCGTAGTTTTCGTGATTTATGCATTAAACCACTACCTTCTTATAAGTCCGAAGTGTGTGCTGAACCTTGGTTTCTTTCAAAGCCTCAAGAATTGACGGATGACGTATATTGAACCAGAAGCATCAATATTGGACCACCTGGTCCAATATCAGGACCACTGTATGTCACCCTTTATTCAAATTGGACCAATTACGAAAAACACTTTTTAGCATTTTGTGGAAAAAATAACAAATGCATTGACTCTATTTCCTGCTTGCACACAGAGCTTGTGGTGACTCGTGGCCTGATCCTTAATAGTCCTCGGTATCACGTATAGGAATGGAGAAAGAGGGCTCGGAAGTTAGGGGGTTCAATATCGGTGCACTTCCCCTACAAGCTGCAGACGTGGGAAAAGAACTGGCTGATGGTGTTTAATCCGGACAAGTGCGAAGTTATCCGAATTACCGACAGAAGGAGGAAGAGAATTGTCAGCGATTACTCGATCCACGAACAACAATTGAAGGAGGTCAATAGAGCCAAATACATTGGAGTAACCATCGACAGGACACTAACATGGCAACGGTACAGCTGTAAGTAAACGGGGACTGTTCTGGACCGTAGGGGTCGGCGGCGTTGTTAGTGGCGTAATGCTGCGTGACAAAGAAGGCTGACAACACCAGAGCTCCCCTACATCGGAACATCAGCAGATCCCCCCAAGCCATCAAAGCATTATGCTATCAAACATTCGTTAGACCCATCATGGAAAATGCGTCGACAGTGTGGGATCCTTCCACAGAGAAAAACATCAAGTCTGTGGAGAATGTTCAACGACAAGCTGCTCGCTTCGCGAAGAGCGACTACCGTCGACGCAGCTGTCTTAATGGCAACCATGACGCCATCATAGCTATCCGCTCGGACTTTCTTGAAAGGAGGGTCACGTCCAAGCGGCATGAAGTCACTGCTATTGACAGCGTGCTTCAACCAAGTTTCATATGCAACTATGACGTCAGGTTTTGCGTCGTCTATCAGGTGAAATTCTAGTTTCTTTGCGCAGATTGACTGCATATTGACGTTAAGTAGGCCGATGTTGTGTTTGCTAGGAGGCTTTGACGTTCGAACTATAATTAAATATCTGTATCGCGAGGTTCGTCGTAAGAATTAAAATCTAAATGGGCCCTCGACCAGCAAGGGTTTTACTTTAAATGGAAGGCGTAAAATTGTAACTAATAAAAATGATAATAAAAAACAAAGTCTGTTTTAATATAAAATAATATTAATAATATATAGTTATTGTCTACTGAATAATGACTACTTATATATAGTAGTAGTCATCATGGGTTTATCATGTAATAATGTTCACCATCAGCATATAATAATGTTCATAAAAGTTGTAACATATAATAAAACTCATCAAGGTTGTAACACTTTTGAGCAGTCTGTGCGTCGTACGACATGTAATATTGATACGTCATATAACCTGAATATGCGACACACATATCCAGCGTTCACACGACGGCCAGCCAGAACGGATACAATCTAATATACGTCGTCAGTCGGTGCACATGCACGACCATCACCATCAGGTTCCCGAGTAGCCCCAGCAGCATTACGCCACTAACAACGCCGCCGACCCCTACGGTCCAGAACAGTCCCCGTTTACTTACAGCTGTGCCGTTGCCAGACTCGCTAGAATCGACGTCGGGAGTCGAAAATATGGAGTTGTCATCAAATGTTGTGTTATCAAGTAATTCCATGTCATTGACAGTCAAGTGACCTGCTTGAGAATTGTTTGCAGACGATGTAAATCACTGCAATCTGCCAGAAATATTTGAGAAAAAAAATGCTGTCCCTCAAACAGGCGATGAACGACAAGTCTCGGTTGGAACGTGCACTATCGCATAAACTCCAAAAGAAGCAATGGTTGATTATGCTTTCCCGAAATACGCAGTGTCGAGAACTGTTGCAGCTCGTGGAAGCGACTATATCGAATAGCCAATAGAAGCTCTTTACAGCAGGCAAGCCAACGTGTTGTCGTTGCACCTGTTTTCGAGGCGGCGTGGAATAATTATAATAATTTCTCTATCTCCATAATCACAGAAGACGTATCGTGGATAATCAAAATATTAATATCGAAAATCTTGCCAGCTTCTTTAATTACTTTACCCCCGTTGCTACGGATCATAACCAACATGTGAGTGTAAAAGCGTATTGTCTGTCTTTCTCATTAAAGCTCATTAAACCCATGAATGTTCTCGCTTTTCTTCTCACCCCTTCTATCATTGCCTTAGAGTAGCTCCTTCGTTGGTTTCTGTCCGTCTCGTTCCTGTCATCTCCCCCTGTCACCTTCACTCCCACCTTAACTCCTGTCTTCTTCCTCCCTGTTGTCACTTTCCCTCCTTTCACCTTCTGTCACCTACTTCTCTTTCAATTTCCCTTCTGTCTCCTTCCGTCCTGTCAATGCTGTCTTCCCCCTTCAACAGTCTCCTTGTCTTCTCTCTCCTTATCACCAGCCTCCTTGTCTCTGTTCTCACTGACCTCTCTAGTCTCACCATCTGGGTGGACCTTGTCCAAGTCACCCTTTCCTGACATCATCACAATCAACTTCTTCAGCTCGTATACTTCCGCCAGTAAACACTCCAACCTTTTACAACCTCGACACTCAAAGTAAAAACCCTCCATCTGCACCTCCTTCCATGAATGCTCACATCACGACTTTACAAAATCTACCCAATTATCGCATTTTCAATTTTTTTTAAATACAATCAATTAATTTACGCTAGACTGCCTTATTTATATGATTGCTAATCAAAGTATCTAGTAGGTTATGGCTTGCTCAGATATTATCTTATGTAAGTAGTTTGATGGTTGTTACTTTATCTCCTATATATTCTACCACATAATCAGGTTTGTTAAATCTTGTTTATAAATTTATCGAAGCCTAAGCTACCCTATTATTTTCACTCACTAGACTAATGTGTTCTAAAATACTTTATCGGACTAACTTTAAGCACAATTGTTACTCAATATATGGCTACTGCTACTTTATGAATACTATTAAGGCAAGAATAATACTTATTGATCAATAATTCCACTCGCTTTTCAAATTTTGTTCACCACCAATTCTCAACGATCTAAACAGGAAGACAAAGACAAGGTCACCAGTTTGATTGTGTTTTCGTTGTTATGTAATATTGGTTGGGTTAGGTCTTAGGTGATTTACTCCAAACAGCCCAAACTTGAGCTACCGCAGGAGTTGTATGGTGCTTGTTTGTGCGCATGCATTGTAGGTAGTTTGTTTGTTTATTTTATAGGCACTTTAGATGATTGGGTGTGGTGAAAGGGAGGTTCATGATCGCTGTTTGAAACGCGGGTTAGTGGTGTATTTGCGTGTAATATGGCGATATAGCATCGGCTAAATTCATAGGACACGCGTGAGGAAAATTGTATTACCTCGGTCCCGAACTTCGCCATGTTGAAGTTGGGATTTGTAAACTCGCCACTGCTGCGCGGATATACTTGGTCATGATGCTTGCTTTGTCGACGTTGGTCCCTTCTGTTAGAAGACGGTCGTCGGTGATGATCATTTCTCACTCGTATTTCCTCCGGATACCGTGCCGCGTTGTAGTGAGAATTCCTATGTCGCTCCGAATAATACATGCTGGAGTTCTCTCTCTCCTGTTGCTCAACTGATTGGCTGTACGTGCACAATCAGACAAGACCCGGTGAATTGTACTTTTTCGCAGCGCCTTGGCTGATTGTGCAGTGCGTCACGGTCTGGTGAATGGATTTACACGGGCGTCACGGTCAATGCACGCTGACCAGTACTGGTTAAACTGAGGCGGTGGTGCGTGGCGTCACGCGAGGCTTTGTCGACTACCGGCGATACATGCCGCTCAGGCGCACTTGAGAACACGGCCCCGCCAGGCGTTGCAAAACAAACGTCGTAAGGGTTGCACGCAAGTGCACTGCGGGTCTTCAAGATATGATCCCGTCTCAGCACAATCATAAGTTTGATACTCGTCGCAGCGACACAGTTCGATGTTACAACAGAACAACAGCAGGATACTCGTGCAAACATAATTAATAGTTATCAATAAATTATCCATATTCGTAATTACCACAATACATATTGTACGCACACACGTATACACACATACACACCATGCGCTATTTGGATATCATTTGGCTTTCTTTGTTTTATACCAATCTTACACAAGAGAGCCGATATCAACTTGCTAGCTTGGTTGCTTCAACTGTTTCAATAAAGTAATTTTGGCGGAATCAATGTGACAATATGTATCTGCCCTCTGTGCAATATAGTATAAAACTACGCATCGTTTTACGAGTTACTCATCGTAATGGTCAAACTTAATTTTGTCATTATATTAAGCTAAGTATGCATTGTGAATGAATGAATGAATATATTTGTTTAATGTTATTAAGCCTACAGTGCAGATTACATTGCTGAGTCGGGTATCAATGAATCTGAATCGTAATGCTAAATCAAGTCACGGGATGACACTTTGGTAGAATCACCTGTCTTCATGGTTGGCTGGTGTACGAATGTTGACACATGCATCATCTTACACACTTTCTAAATATCATGACCATACTCTTTTTGGCATTGTACCTTATGTCATGAGATAATCCATATTGATCACAGACGGTGAGAAGGATCTGTAATCCCCTGCTGGACGGACAAAATACTACAAGATCATCAGTATACATAATATTATTTACACAATTATATCCTACATAACATCCTACATTGCAACCATTAATTATAAAGCATCCACGTATACACTGAACAAATAGGGGGATAAAATACATCCTTGTCTAACTCTATTACTTACATAAATACTATCAGACACATGACTACCCCAACTTACACACATTTGTTGGTTCGCATACCAAACACTAGAATTCTAACAATGTAACCAGGAACATCTCTGTCAATTAGCTTTTTAAAAAGTACAGCATGGTTTACACGGTCAAAAGCCTTAGATGCATCAAGAAAATACATAAACAAACAGCTTGATATTTAGCAGTGACCTCTTTTAGTACATAAATGCACATGTCATTGCCATGCTTCTTTTTAAAACCAAACTGGTTGTCACTGGTTGTTAAAAAGTCATCCATTCTGCTGAGCAAGATTTTTATCAAAAACTTTAGACAACACTTGCCAGAGCTATTGGCCTATAGTTGTCTTTACTGTTTATCTTGCCGGATTTATCCTTGATTATGGGCACTAATATAACAGAAATCATAGAACTTGGCAGTACGCCATGCACCAACAGACCTGTGAAGCATATTGACAGTAAAGGCAGTATGCCTTCACTGCAGTACTTCAGGTGTTCTGCATACACACCATCAAGACCACAACGCTTTTTACAGTCAAGGTTGCTTATAGCATCTTTGACTTCTTCAAGTAACACTTTAATGCTGCTCTCATAACTAACATTAAATGCTAGGGTTTTGGCATTACTGTTATTTACACAATTAAACAAGTCACGAAAGTGTTTAATCCACATATTCACAATAGCTTCTTCACCACTGTTACCATTTATATTAGTTGGCAAGGGGATTTTACTATTGTTAGTAGTTTTGATCTCCTTCCAAAATTAATCATTTTCAGATTCAGATTGTTTATTACCAAGTAGCATTTAAAATGTACGAGGAATTCTTGCACGCTTGTCTCCCCTGCCCCCATCATGCACAAGCAAAATATACAATCAGAAACATTATGAAACTATGCTAAAACTAGTATAAATTTAAACCAAGGCCAACTGCCAACATATTTTAAGACAGTCGTACATCTATTGACATAAAGTGAATTTGATAACATAATACTAATACCGTCTGAACATTACCTAAAAAGTTAAAAAGTATACATGTAGTTAAATAAATAATAAATAAATGTATAAATAAATTAGCTGACGATATAAAAACTAAGCTGACAGTTAAAAAGTATGTACATACATGTAGTCAAGTTAATAAATAATAAATAAATAATAAAACTAAATAAATAACTAAAACAATAATAAATAACTAATTTAGCATGGCGACATAAAATCTAAACCGACTGAAAACAGTATCATGGCATCTCGCGGTTCAAGTGACTCACAGCCTGCGGATAAAAACTATTTTTAAGTGTAGTGGTCCTTGTCTTAATACTTCTATAGCGCTTGCCAGAGGGAAGAAGTTCAAAGAGATGGTTGGCTGGGTGGGTAGTATCCCGTACAGTGTTCTTGGATTTTCGTGCACAGCAAGCATGGTAAATAGATTCAATAGATGGCAACTCGCGCCCACTGATTCTAGATGCGCCCTTCACGATAACTTCTAGCCGTTGTTTCTTCTCCTGACTGGCGGGGCCAAACCACACTACAATCGAGAAAGTGAGGATACTTTCAATGATTGCGCGGTAGAATCGTATCATAATCTCCTGAGCAATAAATGCCTCAGGAAGAACAGGCGTTGTTGTGCCTTTTTTGTAATGCACAGTGTGTTTGTGCATCGTTTGAAATTGTTGTTCCAAGGAATCAAAAAGATTCAACCTGCTCGACCTCCACGCCATTTATCGAAAGAGGGTGGATGGGAGTCTTCTTTTAACGAAAATCAACAATCATTTCTTTAGTCTTTGAAACGTTCAATTCGAGATTGTTATCCGCACACCAGCCAACCATTCTCTGAACTTCCTCCCTGTATGGCGTCTCATCCGCATTCTCAATGCAGCCTTCCACAGTAGTGTCATCGGAAAACTTGATCACAAGGACCGATTGGTCCATGGAGACACAATCATTTGTGAAGATAGTAAACAGGAAGGGGGATAGCACACAACCTTGTGGGGCACCTGTATTTAGGATAAGAGGTCTTGAGATAGAGTTGTTGACTCTGACAGATTGAGGCCTGTGAAGAAGAAAGTTAAGGATCCAGTGACACATGGCAGGATGTACATTCAACAATGAAAGTTTATCGAACAGCTTGAATGGGATGATAGTATTAAATGCTGAACTGAAGTCAATGAACAGGATCCTGGCATAGGTTCCTGGCCTCTCTAAGTGCTTCAGAATGTGATGCAGACCTAAAGCTACCGCATTGTCTACTGATCTGTTTGCTTGATATGCAAACTGGTGCGAGTCCAGGAGGCCTTCAGGTACTTGAGTACTATGCGCTCGAACACTTCCATGGCGACTGAGGTCAGTGCCACTGGACGGTAGTCGTTCAACCCGGTGATGTTGGACAACTTGGGAATGGGCATGATAGTGGAAGTTTTGAAGCAGACTGGAACTCTGCACTGCTGGAGAGGAGAGAGGAGTTGTAGATGTCCGTAAACACCGCAGAGAGTTGGTCGGCGCAGTTCTTCAGGGTAGATGTGGACATGTTGTCTGGACCCGAAGCCTTCCGCGTACTCTGTCTCCTGAAAAGTTTCCTCACCTCAGCTTCCTTGACTATGAAGGGCGGAGACAGAGAGGTACCTGCTGGAAGTGGGCGCTGCTCTGGTGAATAGTTAAGCTTGTCAAATCTGCTGTAAAAGTCGTTCAACTGATCAGGGAATGAGGGGTCACTGCTGTTGGTGGCCGCTGCGGATTCCTTGTACTACGTAATGGTTAGTATCTCCTTGGCAAGGGCTTCACGCCTCAACTAGTTTTCATGTCTTTTAATAAACCTTATTGCATATTTGCATCTAGCATTGTTAAAGGTTATACTCAATGAGACATAGCAACAGAACCAAACATTGTTTATTACGTACCAGACACGGTAAATTGTTATATAATAGCGTGAGCCACCAAATCACTGTTAAGCGATGTTGATCTTCCTCGTAGTCACTCGTCAAAGACGGGAGGTCCCATTATTTGAGGGGAGACTAACCAATGCTCTCCTCTCTTCTTTTTTTTAAGTCCGAACATTGGAGGACTTAGAATCGCAGTTTACTGGTAGGCATCTTCTGACGTTTGCTACGTCGCAGTTCGGAGGACGATGGAATGTCTCGTTCAACGTGGCCAGTGTTGCTACCTTCCGCAGTATTGTGGATACAAACATCGTTCTCTCCCGAATATACCGTGCACTGGGCAGTTTCACATGATAGTCGCGGTGTCTGCCAATTCCGACGATCCCGCCTACTGTATCCCACATTTTTGTAAGGGGATTTTGCAATCTTACTTGTGCGCCAATGCGTAGCTGTGGTAGAGGACGGGATTGTCTGTTAGTAGTAAAGGAGGTCCCTTACCGGGGATGGCGTTGCGGTGCAAGTGCAAAAGTACCCGGATGTAGGTCAAGGTAAAGTACCCGGATGTAGGTCAAGGTCAAAGGTCAAGTACCCGGATGTAGGTCAAGGTCAAGTACCCGGATGTAGGTCAAGGTCACGTGGCGCGCCCTACCGGAATTTTTCGGAACCAGAATATCACGCACCTAGCGGATTTTTTCGGAACTAAAATATCCTCCCCCCCCCCAAATATCATCGCGCCCCTGGCGGATAGTTGGCGAACTATTTATTTCCCGCCAAAACTTGAATAGCGCCCCCTGGCGGATAGTTGGTGAACTAATTATTTCCAGCCAAAACCAAAAATGGCTCCCCCTACCGGAATTTTTCGGAACTAGAATATTCTCCCCCTGGCGGATAGTTGGTGAACTAATTATTTCCCGCCAAAACTATGGAAGCTCCCCCTGGCGGATAGTTGGTGAACTAAAATATTCCCCTCCAAAACTAGATAGCGCCACCTAGCGGAATTTTTCACGACTAAAATATTTCCCGCCAAAACTTAAAAAGCGCCCCTGTCGGATAGCTGGTGAACTAAAATATTTCCCGCCAAAACTAGATATCGCCACCTAGCGGATTTTTGTCGAACTACAATTATACAAGTGGTGTCATATTGTGGACAAGTTGTAAACTAAATGTTCTAGTACTGCAAATATTCGTGTCTCTTGCACGCTTGCGTGCAATAGAGCCCCCTGACGGGTACATCACGAACTACAAACATCATCCCCTAGTGGACAAGTGAGCGAACCACATATGAGTACTGCAAATATTCGTGTCTCTTGATTTTTCTCGTCCATAAACACCTGGTGGATATATAATCATCAACTGAAAGCACCCCTGTTAGATAAGTGGTGAACTAAATAACTACTCAGCAGTCCGCGCTTGTGTACATTCTACTCAGCAGTCCGTGCTTTTGAATTTTCTACAATATGTGATCTTTCGGCACGTCCACGTGACCTTTATGTTCTGTTCCATAATCTTTTCGGCACGCCCACGTGATCTTTATGGTCTGTGGACTGGTTATAAAAGGCCTGCGTCTGCTTTTGTGGTCATTATAGCTTACATCTTGAAAATGGGTGTGAATTCATCTACTGACAACGGCCGAGATATTGCTACCGACAATGACCGAGATGTTGCGGGTAGCAACAAGCGAAGACACCCGGTGGCCGACCTTTGTGTCTATCAACCTGCCAAGCGTCTGTCTCCGTCACTGATCACATCCGACCACCGCAAGGAGACACGACACCTCATGAGGTTGTCTGTCGAGAAACTTCGCGAGATGCACAAGACTCGCAAGACCCACAACCCGGAGTCTTACCTGCGACGCTTCGTTCTCGTTAAGAACACACTGTCCAGGATAAAGCACGAACATCAACATCAACATCAACTCGTGTGTTCATCATCATCATCATCACCATCATAAGAAAAATTTGACGAAATTCCAAGAAACGGTTCTTTTCAGAGCCAACCACATTCTCACAAAAGAGTATTAGCTATTCTCATAGGTTAGAAATTTCGTGCTCGTTCGGCACGCCCACGTGACCTTTCGGCACATTCACTATCTATATAAACGCGGAGCTCTACCAGTCGGATCATCATTCGTATCACAACGACACCACGGCTAACATCATCATGTTGAAGATATCATATTACTACCCTTGCGATACATCAGACTCGAGTGATATGATTCGAATGAGTGCTGCCGAGGAGGAGTCCCTATCGACCCTGAAACAACTACCACCATCGCAGAGAGCCTTCACCTGCCCAGACTGTGGGGGATCGTTCACACAGAAATATAATAGCAAGCGCCACGTAACCAGCGGATGTTGTGCACGTCGGAAGAGGACGACCAATGAAGCCAAGTTGTATACGTTAGTGGTGAGTCATACTTTGTATTGTTTTACTATGTACTTTCACCATCGTCGCCCCTGCGTATGTTTACCTCTGCTAAAATGGCATCCCTGTATATGTTTACTTCCGTTAAAATGGCGTCGTTATCACCGTACTCTAGCAACGGTGTACTATTCCCATTCATTCTTTAATATTTTTTTTTTTTTTAATATTATTGAAATATTCTTGCAGGATTACATTGAAGGCTCGCTACCATCAAAGCGTCAACGAATGGTCTCTGTGTCGACAGAGACGATTAACGACAACAGAACATCATCGATACCAACTTCCGTTCCTGACGACGTCACAACTACCCATGCTGTCAATGTCACAACTTCTACCCAGCCTGCCAACGTCACAACTTCTGCTCCTGACTTTACTGGTCCGAACTTTACCATTGATTTCCCTGTAATTGAAATGAAGAAGACGCTGGCACGACACATATCATGTAACATCTTTGAACTCTCAAGACGACAATGTCGTGGTTGCAAGATAGACCATCCTAGTCAATGTCATCACGATTGTATGTTATCTGATGACATTCTAATTTGCATGCACTTTGACGAGGCTGTGGAGACCATTAATTCAACCGCAGTGGTGAAAGACTGTTTGAGTGTTTTGTTAGACGCGGGTGTGAAGCTATCCGATGTGACAGTCGAACAGTTGTGTAATATCAATACTTGGTTGCAAGAATCTGTTTCGAAACAGTGGCGAAACACTATGAAACATATGGTTCTGGCAGTAATGGAGGGTGACCTGTAAAGAACTTTCTTTTGTGTTGTACACGATTAAACTTTGCAAGACTCTGTATCAATGTCTCTGGTTCTTTTAGTTATGGAGCGTGACATGTAAATACGTTTGTGTTGTTCACGAATAAACTGTGCAAACCTCATCTTGTGTCTTTTTCATAGTGTAATGCAAAGCGTATGTTGGGAACCTTACTAATAGTCTTACACTATATAGATACATACATATATATATATAATTGAATTCAGACCAACTAGTTGCACTAACGAAACACTATGCTTTGACCAACACGTGTCGCGAAAACGAAACACTATGCTTTGACCAACATGTGTCACGAATTGAACTTAGATCAACTAGGCACATCACACGAAACTATGACCGATATATGTCACGAGACTTCGGATGACACGTCACACGAGAGTACCGACGAGACAAGAGACGAGACTATGACCGAGATACGTCACGAGACTACGGATGACACGAGACTACGGATGAAACATCACACGAGAGTACCGACGAGACAAGAGACGAGACTGTGACCGAGATACGTCACGAGACTACGGATGACACGAGACTACGGATGAAACATCACACGAGAGTACCGACGAGACAAGAGACGAGACTGTGACCGAGATATGTCACGAGACTACGGATGACACATCACACGAGAGTACCGACGAGACACGAGTTGTACAAACGAAACACTATGCTTTGACCAACACGTGTCACGAATTGAACTTAGATCAACTAGTTGGACAAACGAAACACTAATCTTAACGTGTTATCGTGTCAATTCCTTCCTTTTTCAGGAAAATATACGTGTTATTGCATCAATTCCTTCCTTTTTCAGGAAAATATACGTGTTATCGTGTCAATTCCTTCCTTTTTCAGGAAAATATACGTGTTATCGCAGCAAATCCCTCCGTTTTCAGGAAAATAGACACGAGTTGTACAAACGAAACACTAACCTTAGCCGAATACGTGACACGAATTGAACTCAGACCGACTAGCGGGCAAACGAAACACTATGCTTTGACCAACACGTGTCACGAATTGAACTCAGACCAACTAGTTGGACAAACGAAACTATGCTTTGACCAACACGTGTCACGAATTGAACTCAGACCAACTAGTTGGACAAACGAAACACTATGCTTTGACCAACACGTGTCACGAATTGAACTCAGACCAACTAGTTGGACAAACGAAACACTATGCTTTGACCAACACGTGTCACGAATTGAACTCAGACCAACTAGTTGCACTAACGAAACACTACATCACACGAGACTATGGCCGAGATATATCACGAGACTACGGATGACACGTCACACGAGAGTACCGGTGAGACAAGAGACGAGACTATGACCGAGATACGTCACGAGACTACAGATGACACGTCACACGAGAGTACCGACGAGACAAGAGACGAGACTATGACCGAGATACGGCACGAGACTACGGATGACACATTACACGAGAGTACCGACGAGACACGAGTTGTACAAACGAAACACTATGCTTTGACCAACACGTGTCACGAATTGCACTTAGATCAACTAGTTGGACAAACGAAACACTATGCTTTGACCAACACGTGTCACGAATTGAACTCAGACCAACTAGTTGGACAAACGAAACACTAAGCTTTGACCAACACGTGTCACGAAAACGAAACACTATGCTTTGACCATCACGTGTCACGAATTGAACTTAGATCAACTAGGTATATCACACGAGACTATGACCGAGATATGTCACGAGACTTCGGATGCACGTCACACGAGAGTACCGACGAGACAAGAGACGAGACTATGACCGAGATATGTCACGAGACTACGGATGACACATCACACGAGACTTCGGATGACACATCACACGAGAGTACCGACGAGACAAGAGACGAGACCATGACCGAAAAGGAAGCAAAGAACTCACTCACTCACTCACCCTTCGTATCTGTTCACTCACTCACTCACTCACTCACTCACTCACTCACTCACTCACTTCGTATCTGTTCACTCACTCACTCACTCACCCTTCGTATCTGTTCACTCACTCACTCACTCACCCTTCGTATATGTTCACTCACTCACTCACTCACTCACTCACTCACTCACTCACCCTTCGTATCTGTTCACTCACTCACTCACTCACTCACCCTTCGTATCTGTTCACTCACTCACTCACTCACCCTTCGTATATGTTCACTCACTCACTCACTCACTCACTCACTCACTCATCCTTTGTGTCTGTTCACGCAGTCACTCACTCACGCACTCATTACACTATGCTTTGACCAACACGCTACACAAACATCACACGAGAGTACCGACGAGACAAGAGACGAGACTATGATCGAGATATATCACGAGACTACGGATGTCACATCACACGAGACTACGGATGACACATCACACGAGAGTACCGACGAGACAATGTCGGTACGGTCGGAAAATTTAATGTTTTTGTCCCTCTGGGACAAAAACAGAAACTTTTCAGAAAATTTATACAACAACCACTTTAGTGGTTGTTGTTAAAATTTTCGCGAGGTTAACCCCAACTTTTTTTCTCTAGCTAACCTAATTAGATATTTTTAACCGCTAGATGGCACCACCATGTGACGTAGTACTCCGATTATCCGCTAGGGGCGCTACACCGGAAGTGACGTCGTACCGGAAGTTACTTGACTGTCATGGCAGCCTCTACTAGGGACGACACGTCGGAAGTGCCGTCACACCGGAAGTTACTTGACTGTCATGGCGGCCTCTACGCTTCCGGTATTCTCGGAAGTGTGTCAACGAATAGATATCTATCATGGCCGGTAGTTGGCGTTATTCTGAGTAGTTACACTGCTATCCGTTGGGGCCATCAGATGTCGCCTGTCTCATGAACGTGCACAGTTTTTGTGTTAAGGGAAGTCACGTGATATACGTTCGGTCTGATTGATTATGCAAATGAGCTCACGTCGAAAACTAGTGTATATACCGTGCTTCCGACGATTCTGGTCTTTCCTTTTTCGACTCTCGAGAAGGCCGTATCGTATCTGGTCGCTCTCACTATTTGAAAATATGGAATTGTTACGTTGAAAAGATGGCTGCTTCATATACATATGTTTTCCATTAAAAGAAGCGATACTTCATGCGAGTCCTATGGTCGTCTCATTGGACGTGAATCCGAACAGTTGATCGTCTCTTGCCATGAAGGTATGTGATGTTTGGCACCTCATTGAATGAAGTCCTGTCAGGTGGTTGTCCTTACATGTTATTGACATAGTCGTTTTCGATCGTAGCAGTTTTCAAATTCGCTTGCTATGATCGTGTGTGACGTGGTACTCCGATTATCCACTAGGTGTCTCTACGCCGGAAGTGACGTGGTACCGGAAGTCACTTGACTGTCATGGCGGCCTCCACTAGGGATGCTACGCCGGAAGTAACGTAGTACCGGAAGTTATTTGAATGTCATGGCGACCTGACATGGCGGCCTCTACGCTTCCGCTATTCTCAACGAATATGTGTGTCAACGAATAGAGAACTATCATGTTCGATAGATGGCTATACTCTGACTAATTACATTGGTGTCCGTTGAGTGGCGTCGGAAACCATGATGGTCACCTCTTTGAATGTCTCGTGGCGTATCTCTTGTCTCGTCCGTACTCTCGTGTGATGTGACATCCGTAGTCTCGTGTGATGTGTCATCCGTAGTCTCGTAGCATATCTCTTGTCTCGTCCGTACTCTCGTGTGATGTGTCATCCGTAGTCTCGGTCATAGTCTCGTGACAAATCTCGGCCATAGTCTCGTGTGATGTGTCATCCGTAATCTCGTGACATATCTCGGTCATAGTCTCGTGTGATGTGTCTAGGGGATCTAAGTTCAATTCGTTTGACCCGTGTTGGTCAAAGTGTAGTGTTTCGTTTGCGTGACTAGTTGATCTGAGTTCAATTTGTGCCACGTGTTGGTCAAAGTGTAGTGTTTCGTTTGTACAACTCGTGTCTATAGACCGTACTCTCGTGTGATGTGTCATCCATAGTCTCGTGACATATCTCGGTCATAGTCTCGTGTGATGTATCATCCGCAGTCTCGTGATATATCTCGGACATTGTCTCGTCGGTACTCTCGTGTGATGTGTCATCCGTAGTCTCGTGTGATGTGACATCCGTAGTCTCGTGATATATCTCGATCATAGTCTCGTCTCTTGTCTCGTCGGTACTCTCGTGTGATGTTTGTGTAGCGTGTTGGTCAAAGCATAGTGTAATGAGTGCGTGAGTGAGTGACTGCGTGAACAGACACAAAGGATGAGTGAGTGAGTGAGTGAGTGAGTGAGTGAACATATACGAAGGGTGAGTGAGTGAGTGAGTGAACAGATACGAAGGGTGAGTGAGTGAGTGAGTGAGTGAGTGAGTGAGTGAACAGATACGAAGGGTGAGTGAGTGAGTGAGTGAGTGAGTGAGTGAACAGATACGAAGGGTGAGTGAGTGAGTGAGTGAGTGAGTGAGTGAGTGAGTGAGTGAGTGAGTGAGTGAGTGAGTGAGTGAACAGATACGAAGGGTGAGTGAGTGAGTTCTTTGCTTCCTTTTCGGTCATGGTCTCGTCTCTTGTCTCGTCGGTACTCTCGTGTGATGTGTCATCCGAAGTCTCGTGTGATGTGTCATCCGTAGTCTCGTGACATATCTCGGTCATAGTCTCGTCTCTTGTCTCGTCGGTACTCTCGTGTGACGTGCATCCGAAGTCTCGTGACATATCTCGGTCATAGTCTCGTGTGATATACCTAGTTGATCTAAGTTCAATTCGTGACACGTGTTGGTCAAAGCATAGTGTTTCGTTTTCGTGACACGTGTTGGTCAAAGCTTAGTGTTTCGTTTGTCCAACTAGTTGGTCTGAGTTCAATTCGTGACACGTGTTGGTCAAAGCATAGTGTTTCGTTTGTCCAACTAGTTGATCTAAGTTCAATTCGTGACACGTGTTGGTCAAAGCATAGTGTTTCGTTTGTACAACTCGTGTCTCGTCGGTACTCTCGTGTAATGTGTCATCCGTAGTCTCGTGCCGTATCTCGGTCATAGTCTCGTCTCTTGTCTCGTCGGTACTCTCGTGTGACGTGTCATCTGTAGTCTCGTGACGTATCTCGGTCATAGTCTCGTCTCTTGTCTCACCGGTACTCTCGTGTGACGTGTCATCCGCAGTCTCGTGATATATCTCGGCCATAGTCTCGTGTGATGTAGTGTTTCGTTAGTGCAACTAGTTGGTCTGAGTTCAATTCGTGACACGTGTTGGTCAAAGCATAGTGTTTCGTTTGTCCAACTAGTTGGTCTGAGTTCAATTCGTGACACGTGTTGGTCAAAGCATAGTGTTTCGTTTGTCCAACTAGTTGGTCTGAGTTCAATTCGTGACACGTGTTGGTCAAAGCATAGTTTCGTTTGTCCAACTAGTTGGTCTGAGTTCAATTCGTGACACGTGTTGGTCAAAGCATAGTGTTTCGTTTGCCCGCTAGTCGGTCTGAGTTCAATTCGTGTCACGTATTCGGCTAAGGTTAGTGTTTCGTTTGTACAACTCGTGTCTCTTTTCCTGAAAACGGAGGGATTTGCTGCGATAACACGTATATTTTCCTGAAAAAGGAAGGAATTGACACGATAACACGTATATTTTCCTGAAAAAGGAAGGAATTGATGCAATAACACGTATATTTTCCTGAAAAAGGAAGGAATTGACACGATAACACGTTAAGATTAGTGTTTCGTTTGTCCAACTAGTTGATCTAAGTTCAATTCGTGACACGTGTTGGTCAAAGCATAGTGTTTCGTTTGTACAACTCGTGTCTCGTCGGTACTCTCGTGTGATGTGTCATCCGTAGTCTCGTGACATATCTCGGTCACAGTCTCGTCTCTTGTCTCGTCGGTACTCTCGTGTGATGTTTCATCCGTAGTCTCGTGTCATCCGTAGTCTCGTGACGTATCTCGGTCACAGTCTCGTCTCTTGTCTCGTCGGTACTCTCGTGTGATGTTTCATCCGTAGTCTCGTGTCATCCGTAGTCTCGTGACGTATCTCGGTCATAGTCTCGTCTCTTGTCTCGTCGGTACTCTCGTGTGACGTGTCATCCGAAGTCTCGTGACATATATCGGTCATAGTTTCGTGTGATGTGCCTAGTTGATCTAAGTTCAATTCGTGACACATGTTGGTCAAAGCATAGTGTTTCGTTTTCGCGACACGTGTTGGTCAAAGCATAGTGTTTCGTTAGTGCAACTAGTTGGTCTGAATTCAATTATATATATATATGTATGTATCTATATAGTGTAAGACTATTAGTAAGGTTCCCAACATACGCTTTGCATTACACTATGAAAAAGACACAAGATGAGGTTTGCACAGTTTATTCGTGAACAACACAAACGTATTTACATGTCACGCTCCATAACTAAAAGAACCAGAGACATTGATACAGAGTCTTGCAAAGTTTAATCGTGTACAACACAAAAGAAAGTTCTTTACAGGTCACCCTCCATTACTGCCAGAACCATATGTTTCATAGTGTTTCGCCACTGTTTCGAAACAGATTCTTGCAACCAAGTATTGATATTACACAACTGTTCGACTGTCACATCGGATAGCTTCACACCCGCGTCTAACAAAACACTCAAACAGTCTTTCACCACTGCGGTTGAATTAATGGTCTCCACAGCCTCGTCAAAGTGCATGCAAATTAGAATGTCATCAGATAACATACAATCGTGATGACATTGACTAGGATGGTCTATCTTGCAACCACGACATTGTCGTCTTGAGAGTTCAAAGATGTTACATGATATGTGTCGTGCCAGCGTCTTCTTCATTTCAATTACAGGGAAATCAATGGTAAAGTTCGGACCAGTAAAGTCAGGAGCAGAAGTTGTGACGTTGGCAGGCTGGGTAGAAGTTGTGACATTGACAGCATGGGTAGTTGTGACGTCGTCAGGAACGGAAGTTGGTATCGATGATGTTCTGTTGTCGTTAATCGTCTCTGTCGACACAGAGACCATTCGTTGACGCTTTGATGGTAGCGAGCCTTCAATGTAATCCTGCAAGAATATTTCAATAATATTAAAAAAAAAAAAAATATTAAAGAATGAATGGGAATAGTACACCGTTGCTAGAGTACGGTGATAACGACGCCATTTTAACGGAAGTAAACATATACAGGGATGCCATTTTAGCAGAGGTAAACATACGCAGGGGCGACGATGGTGAAAGTACATAGTAAAACAATACAAAGTATGACTCACCACTAACGTATACAACTTGGCTTCATTGGTCGTCCTCTTCCGACGTGCACAACATCCGCTGGTTACGTGGCGCTTGCTATTATATTTCTGTGTGAACGATCCCCCACAGTCTGGGCAGGTGAAGGGTCTCTGCGATGGTGGTAGTTGTTTCAGGGTCGATAGGGACTCCTCCTCGGCAGCACTCATTCGAATCATATCACTCGAGTCTGATGTATCGCAAGGGTAGTAATATGATATCTTCAACATGATGATGTTAGCCGTGGTGTCGTTGTGATACGAATGATGATCCGACTGGTAGAGCTCCGCGTTTATATAGATAGTGAATGTGCCGAAAGGTCACGTGGGCGTGCCGAACGAGCACGAAATTTCTAACCTATGAGAATAGCTAATACTCTTTTGTGAGAATGTGGTTGGCTCTGAAAAGAACCGTTTCTTGGAATTTCGTCAAATTTTTCTTATGATGGTGATGATGATGATGATGAACACACGAGTTGATGTTGATGTTGATGTTCGTGCTTTATCCTGGACAGTGTGTTCTTAACGAGAACGAAGCGTCGCAGGTAAGACTCCGGGTTGTGGGTCTTGCGAGTCTTGTGCATCTCGCGAAGTTTCTCGACAGACAACCTCATGAGGTGTCGTGTCTCCTTGCGGTGGTCGGATGTGATCAGTGACGGAGACAGACGCTTGGCAGGTTGATAGACACAAAGGTCGGCCACCGGGTGTCTTCGCTTGTTGCTACCCGCAACATCTCGGTCATTGTCGGTAGCAATATCTCGGCCGTTGTCAGTAGATGAATTCACACCCATTTTCAAGATGTAAGCTATAATGACCACAAAAGCAGACGCAGGCCTTTTATAACCAGTCCACAGACCATAAAGATCACGTGGGCGTGCCGAAAAGATTATGGAACAGAACATAAAGGTCACGTGGGCGTGCCGAAAGATCACGGATTGTAGAAAATTCAAAAGCACGGACTGCTGAGTAGAATGTACACAAGCGCGGACTGCTGAGTAGTTATTTAGTTCACCACTTATCTAACAGGGGTGCTTTCAGTTGATGATTATATATCCACCAGGTGTTTATGGACGAGAAAAATCAAGAGACACGAATATTTGCAGTACTCATATGTGGTTCGCTCACTTGTCCACTAGGGGATGATGTTTGTAGTTCGTGATGTACCCGTCAGGGGGCTCTATTGCACGCAAGCGTGCAAGAGACACGAATATTTGCAGTACTAGAACATTTAGTTTACAACTTGTCCACAATATGACACCACTTGTATAATTGTAGTTCGACAAAAATCCGCTAGGTGGCGATATCTAGTTTTGGCGGGAAATATTTTAGTTCACCAGCTATCCGACAGGGGCGCTTTTTAAGTTTTGGCGGGAAATATTTTAGTCGCGAAAAATTCCGCTAGGTGGCGCTATCTAGTTTTGGCGGGGAATATTTTAGTTCACCAACTATCCGCCAGGGGGAGCTTCCATAGTTTTGGCGGGAAATAATTAGTTCACCAACTATCCGCCAGGGGGAGAATATTCTAGTTCCGAAAAATTCCGGTAGGGGGAGCCATTTTGGTTTTGGCGGGAAATAATTAGTTCACCAACTATCCGCCAGGGGACGCTATTCAAGTTTTGGCGGGAAATAAATAGTTCGCCAACTATCCGCCAGGGGGGCGCGATGATATTTGGGGGGGGGGGTATTTTAGTTCCGAAAAAATCCGCTAGGTGGCGTGCTATTCTGGTTCCGACAAATTCCGGTAGGGGCGCCACGTGACCTTGACCTACATCCGGGTACTTGACCTTGACCTACATCCGGGTACTTGACCTTTGACCTTGACCTACATCCGGGTACTTTACCTTGACCTACATCCGGGTACTTTTGCACTTGCACCGCAACGCCATCCCCGGTAAGGGACCTCCTTTACTACTTCTGTTGTAACGCTCTTCGCCCCGTGCATGTGTTTGCCGGCAGCCAGCATCTTGCTTATCCGCCACATTCTGCCACTTGCTTGCAAACGATTGTCGGTGTGCGGCTACTGCCGATCGCAGTGGGTGTCCAAAAAAGGATTTGTGCAGGGGAGAGGCCACCTGCACGAGAAGTATTGCGGTATTCTAGAAGTCCTCGCTGGAAATTCTCATCGTCCAGATCTCCATTCACGGTTGTTGTTGCAGTGAGTTTTTTCATTGTTTTCACCGCAGCCTCAGCATGTCCGTTCGATTTGTGGTAATGTGGTGTGGATGGTGCGGGACGAACGCCCCAGCGTTTTAAGAACTGGTTAAACTCACGAGACGCGAACTGAGGACCACCATCAGATCTAAATCGCACTGGGACTCCAAGCTCCACGAATGCACGTCGACATGCAGACCTGCCATTTGATGCGGATTACCCGTATCCGATATGGATGTTAACGATTTTTTTAGTAATACGGCCGTAGTCCATTTTGATACGGATTTCAATGAAATTTTGAAAAAAAAACTGTTATATAGCCACACTATCTACTTGTATGCGTCACACAACCATATTGAAGTCATATCAGTCGAAAATAAAAATAGCTTTCGATGCAATGAAGTAATCGTTTATGTTAGTGACTAACTTCATCGAAAGAACGAATTGAATCACCGATAATAGTCAGTGATTTAGTTCGTTGTAGCGCGCAATAGCCAATAGATAGCGCGCTCGTAAAGTGTAGTTCTGAAAAATGCGACAGGCGACTCAATGGCGGGAAACAGCGTTTCAACGGCGGGAAATCACGTTTCAAAATGGCTTCTCTTGCGAAACGGCGAAAGTGTAGTGGAAAGTTTCAAAAAGAATGGTTAGAGAAGTTTGGAGGAATGATTGTATCAAATAAAGCAGGCGAGCAGTCTGCTAGGTGTAGTTTATGCTCACGCGATGTTAAGATGGCCGCCTAAGGCGTGTACGACGTCAACGAGCACTTAAAGTCGAATCTACACAAAACGAATTTGAAAAATCACGAGGAAAGGGCAACCGTGAGGGCGTTCTTCAAGCCGCAGACGAACTCTACCGACGCTGCCAGCGAGGTGACTCGAGCGGAGGTGATGTTTTCACACTTCGTTCATAAACGATGTGCGCGCATTTTACTGTGCGGTTGTGCGCAAGGTGGTCGCAAAGTTTCAGTTCGGCGACCAGGTGCTGCGCGACTTTAGTGTTCTCGACCCTGCAGCCCGTGTGAACCTCACGTACGAGCCGATTGTTCGTCTGGCAGCCCGCTTCGCCCTCGACGTTGATGCCGAACAGCTGAAAGATGAGTATGAGAACTTTCATCCTGCTGGAGGAGGATGGCCAAGCGCGGCAGATCGACCAAGTCTGGTTTGAGATCCTCTCAATCAAGACGCCGTTGCAGGCCTACGCTTCCCGCTGTTGGCAAAGGTGATGGCACCACTTCTCTGCCTCCCACACAGCAATGCTGATGTAGATAGGCTGTTTTCCATCTTGCGAAAAATACACACAGACGCCCGCCACAGCTTGAATGCGGACACCATTACTGCATACCTTCAGTGTAAACTGAACATCGACAGCCCCTGCCACCAGTTGGCTGTGTCAGCTGAGATGCTGAAACTGGCTAAACCTGCACCCCATGCCATATGTAGTTATGGTATGCGCAATAAATATGTATACATGAATGATACGGATTGATACAGATTCTTACGGAATTTTAGGTCAAAAATACAGATTGCAACCAAAAAATATGGCAGGTCTGATGGCATGCATAGATGGTGTGGCGTGATGTAGTCTTAGCCTTTGGGAAATGGAAGACCACAGGCCATCCCGAGACTCGATCTACATAGACGAGATAATCTCGTCCGGCGTAGTGGAAGAAGTCTGCTGACGCATCTTCAAACACCCTGTTTGGTAGAGGTTCTGATCTCAGTGGTTCGCGTTGCTGAGAAGGTCGGAGTCCTTGGCATTTATTGCAACTTGCCACTGCCGTAGCAATATCGTTACTAATGCCAGGCCAGTACACGTTTGTCTCGCCCTGCGTTTCGTTCTATCGGTCCCTTGGTGCGAGTCATGAAGACGCGCTAAGACTTCACGTCGAGCTGACTTGGGCACGACAATACGAGGTCCATACTGGACTATCCCGTCGTCCACTGACAGCTCGTTTCTGATGTTCCAGAATGGTATGACACTAGCGTTTGCTTTGTCTCTTGAAGACGGGAAGCCATTCTGGACGTTGTCAATGAGAGTTTTGTACTTTTCGTCTTGCATAGCGACTGTTCTAAGTCGATCGAGTATCGGGTCAGACAGATGATCTTGCTAATCATCTTTAACAAGATTTAACAAGATTGAACAAGATTGCCATCCAGAGAATTAACTCTAGGTGGCAGGTGGACAAGGAAGCCCTTTGGCTTATCGAGAGTCCGACCCTTTTATCTATGTGTATCCCGCCCGTCTGAGGTATGTGTCGATTTTATTTTTAAACATATTCACGCTACTAGCACCCACACAATCAGCAGATAATCTGTTCCATTCATTTACAGTCCTTTGTGAAAATGAAAACTTTCTTATATCTAATCTACTCTGCTCCTTTGCTAATGTAACTTCACGTCCTCTTGTCCTTCTATCTTTCTTAATTGAAAAAAAACTATATTTCTATTAATATTTTCATAACCATTCAATATTTTAAACACTTCTATCTGATCTCCTCTCAATCTCCTGGTCTCTAGTGTTGTTAAACCACATTCTTTTAGGCGTTTGTCGTAACTAAGATCCCCCAGTTTTTGTATCATTTTAGTTGCTCTCCTCTGCAATCTTCTAGCATATCTATGTCCTTCCTTTTGTATGTATCACGCTTCATACACATTCTAAAATGAGGCCCAACTATTGTTTTGTACAGCGGTATTATTAGTTCTTTTTCTTTATATGCTATATTTTGCCTAATCAATCCAAGGATTTGATTTCCTTTTGAAGCTGCAATTCCATGTCAGCACTAATTGTCAGCCCTAAGTCTTTTTCTTTTACAGTAGTACTTAGTACAGTTCCCCCCATTGTATATTCTACATATTCGTTCCCATGTCCTGTGTGAAGGCATTTACATTTCCCAAAATTGAACAACATTTGCCACTTTTCAGACCATTTGATCAACCTGTCAAGATCATCTTGTAAATGCTGTCTATCTCCATCACTTTTAATCCTTCTAAACACTTTTGTATCATCTGCAAATTTCAACACCTTGCTAGCTATATCATCGTCCAAATCGTTTATATATATTAAGAATAATATAGGTCCCAGTACTGATCCCTGTGGAACCCCACTCACAACTGATTTCCAGTTTGAAGCCTCCCCATCAACAACTACCCGTTGTCTTCTGTCAATCAGCCATTTTTCTATCCAGTTAATTATACCATTTCCTATGCCATGGGCTTTAGTTTAAGCAGTAATCTCTTGATGTGGCACTTTGTCGAAAGCTTTTTGAAAATCTAAGTAGATGATATCTACTGGTGATCCATCATCTACCCACTTAGTGATATCTTCCAAAAACATAACATATTTGTTAAGCATGACCTCGCTTTTAGAAACCCATGTTGAGATGGGTTTATCAAGTTATGATTAACAAGAAAATCCACCATGTGATCTTTAATTAGTCTTTCTAATAATTTACAAATCACTGATGTTAAACTAACTGGTCTATAATTATTTGACTTGTTTCTCGAACCTTTTTAAATAACGGTATAATGTTTGCTTCTTTCCATTCTAAAGGAACCACTCCCTCTTCTAATGACAAGTTGAAAACTGTTGCAAGCGGTATGCTAATTTGTTCTACAATTTCCAATAGTAGTTTGGGTGGAATACCATCCACTCCAGGTGATTTATTTTCCTTCATAGCCCTAATTTTCTTAGCTACCATTTCTGGGGTTACAATTAACTGTCTTAAATAGTCTGATTCTGCCCCCTTGAACTTAGCCTCTGGTACTGGCAGTGAACTAGTGTCTTCTCTGGTAAACACTGAACTAAAATACTCATTTAGGTCTTCTGCCATTAAGAATCCTTCTGATATTATATTTCCAGCACTATCTTCTAGAGGACCGACCTTATCCTGAACTTTCTGTTTGCTTCGAACATACGCATAAACACTCTTGGTGTCCTGTTTTATATTACAAGCTAATTTATGTTCATAGCTTCTCTTTGAATTTCTAATTTCAGCTGTAGCTTGGTTTAGTGCTTCTTTATAAATGTTGTAGTCTTCGTCATTGCCAGTACGTCTATATGACTTCCACATCATTTGTTTATACTTAATTTTTCTAATGGCTTCTTTCGATAATTATTTCTTGCTGGTCCGTTTCCCTAGTTTTTTGAAGGGAACAAATTTATCTACGATGCACTCTATTTCATTCTTTAAGATATTCCAGCATTATGTTGCTGTCTTATTCTTCAGTGTATTATTCCAGTCTATCTTTGCTAAATATTTCCTCATTTCCTTATATCTTCCTTTGTGGAAATTTCTCCTGAACTGCTTTTTATTATTTATTTCTGATTTTACTTTGATGGTAAAATGTATCTGGTTGTGATCACTACTTCCCAGAGGCTCACATAATTTAACATTGTCAACTAATTCATTCTGTGAGGACAAAACTAAGTCTAACACATTCTTTCCCCTGGTTGGTTCTAGCACATGTTGAGAAAGGAAATTGGTCGTCTTCGTGTACCATTCTGGATGCATTGATGGTTACCGCGTGAACGTGGTGTTCTACTTCTTCTTCTGCTTCTTGATCCTCCTCTGATGGACCCGAGACAGGTGCACGTGACAAAGCATCTGGGATGCAATGGTCATTGCCCTTTGTCCAGCGTGTCGTGAACGAGAAGAGTGATGTCTTTTCTTTGAGACGTTGAAGACGCGTGTTGTCGATATCCTCAAGGCGATGGCGATCGAGAATTGTCACCAATGGTTTGTGATCGACGACCAACTCAAAATGTGACAGTCCGAGTAATTGAATGCGACACTTCTTCATTGCCCAGGTGGCTGCCAGTAGCTCTAATTCCACCATGGCATAGCGACTTTCCGTGTCTGTAAGAAAGCGTGATCCGCACTGAATCAGTCGCCATTTGTTTGCCTGTTGCTGCAAAAGAGCATAGCCCAGACCTTTGCGTCGCGATGCATCTAGGTTCGAGGCTATATTTGGCGGAGATAGATCGTAGAAATTGGTGGTGCAGAAAGTTGATAAACAAGTGGAATTACAGATTGATAAGTATAATTCTTGCCTTAATATCATTCATAAAGTTGCAATAAACACATATTGAGTAGCAGCTGTGCTTAAAGTTAGTTAGTTAAAGTATTTTAGAACACCTTAGAATAGTGAGTGATAATAGGGTAACTCACTTAGCCTTCGGTAAGTTGTAAACAAGATTTAACAAACCTGATTATGTGGTAGAATTTATAGGAGATAAAGTAACAACCATCAAACTTCTTACCTAAGATAATATCTGTGTAAGCCAGCACTCGCTAGATATTTTGATTAGGTAGCATTGTTGTTAAAACTAAGCAAGGGCGATAGTCGGGCGGCGTAACGTAACGTAATTGATTGTATTTAAATTAGGTCACTACCGGTAATGTTAGCGTTCGTGACAGGATAAATAGTCGGCTGTGTAACTGAAATTTGTAACCTAAAGTGTGTTGTAGTACACAGGAAACAGTCTTTATAAAGACTAAGTTAGTTAAGTTATTAAATAAATTCTGATCGGGATATGGCGCCTTGCAAACGGCAAGTGAAGACAAAGCGACACTTGGTGTGTGATCACTGTCACAGCTGGGTAGATTTTGCATTGTCCGGCTGTGGGAAGTCATGGGCAGAAACCATGGAGGAAGGATTCACCTTTCAGTGCATTGGGTGTTTGAAGGTGGAGTGTCTGCAGAAGGAGATAGTTAGGTTGACAGATATTGTAAAGGGAATGGAGATGGGAATTAGCAAGGAGGCAGGTCGAATGGAGAGAGACGACAGGGAGAGAGGTGAGAATACTGCAAGACTGAAGGAGAATAGCAGTGGCAAGAAAACTGATGAAAGGAGATTGAGAGGAGGGAAGGTGATAGGAGGGGAATACATTGGAAAATCGACAACAGAAAACGTGACAAGCGTGAAGGTGACAGGGAAGAAAATGACCGTAGAAAAGGAGGAAGGAAAGATGGGACGGGAGAGGAGAGAAGAAAATGAGACGGGACGAAAGATGAAGGGACGAAAGGAAGTGAGAGCAAATGTGATAGAAGAGAAGTCGATAAAAGGGACGCTGACAGGAGGAAAGGTGACAAGAGAAAAAGCGAGAGGAAAGAATGGATCGGAAGAGAATGGGACAGGAGAGAAGACGACAGGGGGAAAAGACAACAACCAGACAGTTGCAAACCGAAGAAGTAGCTATTCTAAGGCAGTGATGTTTGTCTACCGGGGGATAGAATTGAACATGTCACTGACAGGGTAGAGAAGGTATTGGGACATGGCAAGGGGGGGGTCTATACTGGTACATGTAGGAACAAATAATGCAGACAGGGAGGGAACAACTGCGATAGTACAGAAGTACAGACAGTTAGTGAGGAAGCTAAAGAAGACAAGAGTTGAACAGGTTATTCTGTCAGGAATTTTGCCAGTAATGGGAGGAAGGGGGCAACGTATAGAAACTGCAAGAGGATGGCGATCAACGCACTAGTTCAGCAGATGTGTGAAGAAGAGGGGGTGGGATTCACATATTTATGGGGATACTTTGTTGGGAGGGAAGATATGTACATGAGAGATGGCCTCCATCTTAGTGGAAAGGGGGCAGCAGTTTTCTCAGAGAACCTGCAGCGATCTGCTGACAGTGGGACAGGTTGCTTCTATTTAAACTAGATTCGCAGGGGGACTCACAGAAAAGCCTGAAAATGGAGGCATAGATAAAGTCAGCACAAATAAATCAGCAAAGAACAGTCTGGAAAACTCTTCTGAAGCTGGATATAAATGTGTTTGTTTAAACGCAAGGAGTATAGTAAACAAAAGAAATGAACTAAACATTATGGTAGAAGATATTGACCCTCATAAAATAGGTATAACCGAATCCTGGACCACCACCAATATATCAGATGCCGAATTGGGATTGACAGGATATGTAATGTTTAGAAAAGATAGAATAGGAAGAAAGGGAGGTGGAGTTATTTTATATATTAAAGAATCTATCCAGGCTTATGAAATAAAATTAGAAAGAGAAGCAGATTGCGAAGAAGCTGTTTGGTGTAACATAGTTACAGGTAACTCAACGTTAACATTTGGGTTAGTTTATCGAAGTCCAAACATAAGCATAGAAGAGAATGACAAAATACAAAACGCTGTAAGGGAAGTAAGCAAACGGGACTGTATTATTATGGGGGATTTTAATCACGGGCATATACAATGGAAATCTCTTCAGAGTATGGGGAGTGAGGACCACAAGTTTTTAGTGTTAGTTCAAGATACTTTCCTTTCTCAACATGTGCTAGAACGAACCAGGGGTGAGAATGTGTTAGACATAGTTTTTTCCTCACAGAATGAATTAGTTGACAATGTCAAGATACGTGAGACACTGGGGAGTAGCGATCACAACCAGATACATTTTACCATCAAAGTAAAATCAGAAAGGAATAGTAAAAAGCAGTATAGGAGAAATTTTCACAAAGGAAGGTATAAGGACATGAGGAAATATTTAGCAAAGATAGACTGGAATAACACACTGCAAAATAAGACAGCAACAGAATGCTGGAATATATTAAAGAGTGAAATTAAGTGCATAGTCGACAAATTTGTACCCTTCCAAAAACAAGGGAAACGGTCCAAAAAGAAACACTTATCGAAAGAAGCCATTAGAAAAATTAAGTATAAACAAATGATGTGGAAGTCATATAGATGTACTGGAAATGATGAAGACTACAACAGTTATAAAGAAGCACTTAACCAAGCTACAGCTGAAATTATAAATTCAAAGAGAAGCTATGAACAACAATTAGCTAGTAATATAAAACATGACAGCAAGAGTTTTTATGCATATGTTCGAAGCAAACAGAAAGTTCAAGATAAAATCGGTCCTCTAGAAGATAGTGCTGGAAATATAATATTAGAGGGATTCTTAATGGCAGAAAACCTGAATGAGTACTTTAGTTCAGTGTTTACCAGAGAGGATATTAGTTCACTGCCAGTACCAGAGGCTAAGTTCAAGGGGGCAGATTCAGACTATTTAGGACAATTAATTGTAACCCCAGAAATGGTAGCTAAGAAAATAAGGGCTATGAAGGATAATAAATCACCTGGGGTGGATGGGATTCCGCCCAAACTACTATTGGAAATTGTAGAACAAATTAGCGTACCGCTTGCAACAGTTTTCAACTTTTCATTAGAAGAGGGGGTGGTTCCTTTAGAATGGAAAGAGGCAAACATTATACCGTTATTTAAAAAAGGTTCGAGAAACAAGTCAGAGAACTGACCAGTGAGTTTAACATCAGTGATTTGCAAATTATTAGAAAGATTAATTAAAGATCACATGGTGGATTTTCTTGTTAAACAAAACTTGATCAACCCATCTCAACATGGTTTTTTAAAGCGAGGTCATGCTTAACAAATATGTTATGTTTTTTGGAAGACATCACTAAGTGGGTAGATGAGGGATCACCAGTAGATATCGTCTACTTAGATTTTCAAAAAGCTTTCGACAAAGTACCCCATCAAAGATTACTGCTGAAACTAAAGGCCCATGGCATAGGAAATGGTATAATAAACTGGATAGAACAATGGCTGATTGACAGAAGACAACGTGTAGTAGTTGATGGGGAGGCTTCAAACTGGAAATCGGTATTGAGTGGGGTACCACAGGGATCAGTATTAGGACCTATATTATTCTTAATATATATCAACGATTTGGATGATGAAATAACAAGCAAGGTGTTTGAATTTACGGATGATACAAAAGTGTTTACAAGGTTTAAAAGTGATGGAGATAGACAGCATTTACAAGATGATCTTGACAGGTTGATCAAATGGTGTGAAAAGTGGCAAATGCTGTTCAATTTTTGGAAATGTAAATGCCTCCACACAGGACATGGGAACGAAGAGGTAGAATATACAATGGGGGTACTGCTGTAAAAGAAAAGGACTTAGGGTTAACCATTAGTGCTGATATGAAGGTTTCAGAGCAGTGCGGAATTGCAGCTTCAAAGGGAAATTAAATCCTTGGATTGATTAGGCGAAACATAACGTATAAGGAAAAAGAGCTAATAATACCGCTGTACAAAACAATAGTTAGGCCTCATTTAGAATATTGTATTCAAGCGTGGAGGCTATATCGCAGGAAGGACATAGATATGATAGAAAGAGTACAGAGGAGAGTAACTAAAATGATACCAAAACTGAGGGATCTTAGTTACGAAATACGCCTAAAAAAATGCGGTTTAACAACACTAGATAGCAGGAGATTGAGAGGAGATCAGATAGAAGTGTTTAAAATATTGAATGGTTATGAAAATATTGATAGAAATATAGTTTTTTTCAATTAAGAAAGATAGAAGGACTAGAGGACGTGAAGTTACATTAGCAAAGGAGCAGAGTAGATTAGATATAAGAAAGTTTTCATTTTTACAAAGGACTGTAAATGAATGGAACAGATTATCTGCTGATTGTGTGGGTGCTAGTAGCGTGAATATGTTTAAAAATAAAATCGACACATACCTCAGACGGGCGGGATACACATAGATAAAAGGGTCGGACTCTCGATAAGCCAAAGGGCTTCCTTGTCCACCTGCCATCTAGAGTTAATTCTCTGGGTGGCAATCTTGTTAAATCTTGTTAAATCTGTATGTAGCGCCGTTGGTTTTGATGGATCAAAGTGTGCCAGTGTAGGCGCAGTTACCAACGCTTTGCTGTGTGTTTCAGTCCATCGAAACTCGTTCTTGTTCTTCAGTAGCTCACGCAATGGAACAGCAGTTGTACTGACCGCTGTCGTGAAGTCACCAAGCTGGTTGAAAAGGCCCATAAAAGATCGTAGTTCTGTCATGCAGGTTGGTGTAGGGAATTCGGCGATTGCTTTCAGCTTTTCCGGATCTGAGCTGATGCCTTCTGCGTTGATTTTGAAGCCAACGTAATTTACCTCATTTTCCGCGAACTTGAACTTGTCGGGGTTCATGCGCAGCGAACTCTTTCGATGTGTTGCTCAAAGTTTTCATCGTGTACAACGACGTCATCCATGACCTTTTCGACGTTGCTTAAGCCGGCGATCGCTATGTCGCCGCGTCTGCAATATTCATCGCCGGTTGAGGACAGTCCCATGGGGCTTCTCAAGAAGAAATAACGTCCCCAAGGGGTCAAGAAAGTCGTCAATTCTTGGCATTCGGGCGATAATGGTATATGCCAGTACACTTGTTTTGCGTCTAACGTCGTGAAGTATCTTGACCCTGGTTTGATGTTGGAGACTGCTTCTTTCGGTGTCTTCAGGATGAACTGGTCGACGAACGAATTTGTTGAGACGTATGAGGTCCATACAAAGACGTATACCCCTCGTGGTTTTGGCACTACCACCAGCGGATGATACCATCTGTTGGGAACGTCTCCCAATGGCTTGATAATGGCTTGTCTTGACATCTGGTCGAGATGTACTTTGATTTCATCCCGCCATGCGAAAGGAATGGGGCGAGTGGCAGATACTGCAAAAGTCTCAACGTTCTCCTTCAAGTGGATTTTTATTGGTTCACCCAACATTGTCTTCAGTTGGTCACCTGTGTCGAACACGTCTTTGAATTCTTCAAGTATGTCATTGCGCTTGCTTGTTCTGGAGGAATCTTTTTTGGCGATTTTGTTTCGCGTGACCGTGTTATGGCACGGTTTGGGATAATCGTTCGGCACGATTTCTAAGTCTCGGCAAACATACCAAGCCAGCAGAAGTCCGTTTTGCTATTTGCATATAAGAACCGTCTCTTTCGTATATTTGTCTGCTGCATGGATGTGGAAGTCTACTGTGCCAATACATTCGAATGATGTACCATTGGCAACAATGATTGTGTCTTAGGGCGCGGACCATGTATTTCTGATGTCTAATCTTATTTGTTTTAGGATATCAAGCCCTGCAACATTGGCTTCGGCCCCTGTATGTGGTGTTGTCTGTGCTACTGTGATGAAGCTATCATCAGCATTATGATGAAGTTGTACCTTAATGCGCGGGGCGCGACGGTGTTTTTTCTTTCCCAGAATGTCCAGTACGCGAATCCGACTCATTGCGGTTTATAACTAAAATAACGACAATTGTGTTTAACTTATAACATAAATATATCATAATGCAAGACATTCTCAGCCGAATTTTCGGAAAATTGTGTAAAGTTAAAGTATGCACCGATCCTACGTAGACGAATACTTTCACTTTGGAAAAGTTTCCGAAAAATTCGTCTGAGTTCTATTCGTCTACGTAGGATCGGAGCCGACTTTAACTTTGCAAAATAGGACTCAGCCGAATTTTGTGACAATTCTGCAAAGTTAACGCCGAATGATCTAAACATTTTGTAAAGTTAAAGTCGGCGCCGATCCTGCGTAGACGAATAGGACTCAGCCGAATTTTCAAAAAAATTTGCAAAGTTAAAGCAGCAAGAGCTGTTGTGGCTCCCGTCGGAATGCTGCAACGCTCACGAGGAAGTCTACGTACAGTGCCGGCTCGCCGGACGAACGTGGGACACCGCCGACAAAAAGTGCTGCGCGGCACGTCGGGCGTACGGTAAGAGAACACCCGGACTCTTCAAGGAGGAGTGGTCCGGTTGCAGGATGATCGCTCTCTGCAGCAAAACATACTACTGCTTCGGTTCGACGGACAAGCATACCACGAAGTAGTTGAGCAAGCGCCAGAACGACGTCAACAAATACACCTTCCTCGCGTTGCAATGGCATAAACGAATTCGACATACATCGGTAGTTTGACACGCAAACATGCTTATCATTTTTATATATATTATAAAAAATGCTTTACACATTGAACGCTTAATGAATTCACTTTATATTATGCTTCCTGTAATTACTGCTCTTTACCAAATCGAACTACACACAAGTAAAATGTTACATTGACGTTATTTTAATTTTAATTAACATCTCAACTAGTACAGTGTATACACAACTTCAGACTGCTTGTTGTTTACAGCTATGCTTTCAATATTACGTTAGGCCATATTGAAGTAGCTACTGTTATGCTTAATGGAGATGACTTAAATGTCACTGTAACATAACTATTAACGTTCGCTACTTCTTACTACCATTTAAGTAATAGCAACATATTCAGAGATTCTGCAAATGCATGAATGTTTCCACATTTGATAATAATAACCTATATATGAAAGTACGATAATTAAATATCGTTGACGTAACATATAAGTAGTAGGCCCTTCCTTTAAATTATATCGTATAGTTTTCACTGTATTTATATATATTAAACACAACATCTAGCTGACACTTTCCATTTTACTACAGTCACTACAGCTAGACAAGGTCAATAATGTACAGCCGGTTTAGTTAATGACCTTATTGTTAGCAATACCAAGTTAAGATTTAATGAATTCACTCAACTTCACGGGGGCATGGGGGCTATGTCAGCCCTTCTATATTACTAGGTCCACTGTTCTCTCAACGTATGTCCCGTTTCCATGACCGGCATCAACACACACATACGCACGCACGCACGCACACGTCCAGCGTATATCATCCGACAAGACCTAGCATTTCGATAAATAAAGGTAGATGAGTCAGCGAGTTTGTGCACGCTCAATCGAGCTATCCGGATAATCCGAGAAGTTATTCTGTGTGACGGGCAGCAGAAGAACGCTGTGGATGCAGTGAGTTCGAACGTCAGATGTCAAGACATCCTCTGTGTGCAACAGTTACTATTCGATGGATTTGACAACGTTTTGGTGTAGGGTCATTTGTTTTGGAGAAATCTGGAGAAATACGCCGGTTTTATTCTTTCTGGTGGGACAATGACACGTTCTCTATGAAATCCATCTACAAGAATAGGTATTTGGGCAGACGTTGCATCTGTTCAAATGGATTTTTATTCTCAATCGGTCGCATCAGACGTTACCGTGAATAGTGAGCAACTGGTCCACAGATAGGATCTGTATTGTTTTGGGCAGTCTCACAGAAACAACGTCATGCTTTACCTTAAAAGTCTGCTTACTGACTTAGGTATAACGAAGATATTTGACACCAATTTAATGATACGAAGTCTGGTCAATGTTACGGCAAAGTCTTGTTACATACTATACACTATATATCTTAATACAACTAATAACAATCACAATAATAGTATACAGTAGTAGTACAATATCGTACAAAGTCTTGTTACATACTATACACTATACCTCTTAATACAACTAATAACAATCAAAATAATAGTATACAGTAGTAGTACAATATCATACAAAGTCTTGTTACATACTATACACTATACCTCTTAATACAACTAATCACAATCACAATAATAGTATACAGTAGTAGTACAATATCATACAAAGTCTTGTTACATACTATACACTATACCTCTTAATACAACTAATAACAATCACAATAATAGCATACAGTAGTAGTACAATATCATACAAAGTCTTGTTACATAATATACACTATACCTCTTAATACAACTAATAACAATCACAATAATAGTATACAGTAGTAGTACAATATCATACAAAGTCTTGTTACATAATATACACAATATATCTTAATACAACTAATAACAATCACAGTAATAGTATACTGTAGTAGTACAATATCATACAAAGTCTTGTTACATACTATACACAATATATATTAATACAACTAATAACAATCACAATAATAGTATACAATAGTAGTACAATATCATACAAAGTATTGTTACATACTATACACTATACCTCTTAATACAACTAATAACAATCACAATAATAATATACAGTGGTAGTAAAATATTATACAAAGTCTTGTTACATAATATACACTATACCTCTTAATACAACTAATAACAATCAAAATAATAGTATACAGTAGTAGTACAATATCATACAAAGTCTTGTTACATACTATACACTATACCTCTTAATACAACTAATAACAATCACAATAATAGTATACAGTAGTAGTACAATATCATACAAAGTCTTGTTACATACTATACACTATACCTCTTAATACAACTAATAACAATCACAATAATAGTATACAGTAGTAGTACAATATCATACAAAGTCTTGTTACATACTATACACTATACCTCTTAATACAACTAATAACAATCACAATAATAGCATACAGTAGTAGTACAATATCATACAAAGTCTTGTTACATAATATACACTATACCTCTTAATACAACTAATAACAATCACAATAATAGTATACAGTAGTAGTACAATATCATACAAAGTCTTGTTACATAATATACACAATATATCTTAATACAACTAATAACAATCACAGTAATAGTATACTGTAGTAGTACAATATCATACAAAGTCTTGTTACATACTATACACAATATATATTAATACAACTAATAACAATCACAATAATAGTATACAATAGTAGTACAATATCATACAAAGTATTGTTACATACTATACACTATACCTCTTAATACAACTAATAACAATCACAATAATAATATACAGTGGTAGTAAAATATTATACAAAGTCTTGTTACATAATATACACTATACCTCTTAATACAACAAATAACAATCACAATAATAGTATACAGTAGTAGTACAATATCATACAAAGTCTTGTTACATACTATACAATATACCTCATAATACAAATAATAACAATCACAATAATAGTATACAGTAGTAGTACAATATCATACAAAGTCTTGTTACATACTATACACTATACCTCTTAATACAACTAATAACAATCACAATAATAGTATACAGTAGTAGTACAATATCATGCAAAGTCTTGTTACATGCTATACACTATAACTCTTAATACAACTAATAACAATCACAATAATAGTATACAGTAGTAGTACAATATCATACAAAGTCTTGTTACATACTATACACTATAACTCTTAATACAACTAGTAACAATCACAATAATAGCATACAGTAGTAGTACAATATCATAAAAAGTCATGTTACATACTATACACTATACCTCTTAATACAACTAATAACAATCACAATAATAGTATACAGTAGTAGTACAATATCATACAAAGTATTGTTACATAATATACACTATACCTCTTAATACAACTAATAACAATCACAATAATAGTATACAGTAGTAGTACAATATCATACAAAGTCTTGTTACATAATATACACAATATATCTTAATACAACTAATAACAATCACAGTAATAGTATACAGTAGTAGTACAATATCATACAAAGTCTTGTTACATACTATACACAATATATATTAATACAACTAATAACAATCACAATAATAGTATACAGTAGTAGTACAATATCATACAAAGTATTGTTACATACTATACACTATACCTCTTAATACAACTAATAACAATCACAATAATAATATACAGTGGTAGTAAAATATTATACAAAGTCTTGTTACATAATATACACTATACCTCTTAATACAACAAATAACAATCACAATAATAGTATACAGTAGTAGTACAATATCATACAAAGTCTTGTTACATACTATACAATATACCTCATAATACAAATAATAACAATCACAATAATAGTATACAGTAGTAGTACAATATCATACAAAGTCTTGTTACATACTATACACTATACCTCTTAATACAACTAATAACAATCACAATAATAGTATACAGTAGTAGTACAATATCATGCAAAGTCTTGTTACATACTATACACTATAACTCTTAATACAACTAATAACAATCACAATAATAGTATACAGTAGTAGTACAATATCATACAAAGTCTTGTTACATACTATACACTATACCTCTTAATACAACTAGTAACAATCACAATAATAGCATACAGTAGTAGTACAATATCATAAAGTGACCATTTATTCACAGACGGTTCGGTATTGTATTTCACATTCGTAGACAAAGTGAAATCTGAAATAAAAACAGAAACCATTGATCGACAATATCATTGCCAACAATTGGTCAGTTTGTTGCGCGTTTCCCGGACGAACTGTCGCACCAAATCACGGAACATTGGACTCATGAAGCTGTAGACGAGTGGATTGATAATGGGATGTAAGAGATATAGTCGGGTGAGTTGAACATTCACTGGAACTCCGATCGAAAACAGCCAAAACGGTGTCCAACAGACAACATACAACGCCGTGATAACAAACAATAGCAACAGTGTTCCTTTCGTCGTCGAGTCAATGGTTACCTTTGATTTTACAGTTTCTAATGGGCGAGGCGCTTCAAGAGTGATGTTTCTAGACGACTTACACGCACTTGGTCCTAGCCGCGTCAAGCTGGTTGTTGAACATTTTGATTCTTGCAATGTCCCTGTCATGTTGTTCCGGGATGCTATTCCCGTCTTCAACGACTTTGCTTTCTCCCGAGCGCGCTTCCACAAGACCATTGCCATAATGGAATATGAAACGACAATGACGACCATGGTGGATGTTACAATGATAATGCGCAGTGCCGTAAGTAACAGCTCTAAAAGGAGCATCTTTGCCGTCACAACCACTGCCGAATACGCCCCCCCGAAGATTCCTAAGAAAGTCACCGCCTTCATCGCCCGTCGGGAACTCAGGCTGAACATGTGTGGTCGCAGCACTGCCACGAACCGTTCCGTCGCCACGAACGCCAGCATTGTCATGGAAACCGCAGCTGCCGTCGTTGCGATATATACGAAGCCCGTGCGAACGACCGTCGAAAACATGTCTGCTTTATATCCGACGCCTCCCGCCAGACATATGATTGCGTCATTCACTGCCAGCCAGAACATATACACCCTTGTGGACGTGGTCAGGTGACGAATGTGTGCAACAATCACCAGCAGATTACCGAGAAAGCCCAGCACCAACGCGGTAATGACAATTCCATCGATACTTGCGCGCCAGTACAATTCCGTCTTACCTACTGTTGTGCCGTTGCCAGAATCACTGGTATCGAAATCAAAATTCCGAAATGTGGAATTGCTTTCAAAAATACTATTGTTAAATGATTCCATAGCTTTCACAGTTTTCACAATTGTCTTGCTTGTGAAAGATTTTTAGGCTGGTGTTAATCGCTGTAGATCTGCCGGAAATAGTCGGACTGCCGTATTGCAAATTTCAGGCGAGTGGCAAGTATCGGTTGGAACGTATACTATCGAAAAATCATCGAAGAACACTGTGAACGATTACACTTTCTCGCTATGCGCGATGTCCGGAACAGTTGCGGCAAATGAAGGCGACTGTCTCAGTTTGATAAACAGAGTATCCGCGTGAAACATCTGATTGTGACAAACTGTGCGCCGTAACTATGGCATCTGAACGCTAGAGACACCTTCAAAAGTAATATATATACGATTCGATATTATATGATTTGATTTACGCGATAGCGACGGAGCCCAATGTACATGCCAAGTAGCCAATGGAAGCCGTTGTAGCGGTCGAGCCAATACGCTGTCATTGCACCTGTTTTTGAGGCGGAGTAGAATAACTCATTCGGTATTAGTTTCTTGTGTTACATTCCATCCACAATACACAAGGACGTAGTCTAGCAATAGGAACCGAATTACTTACGCAAATTTGACACACTAACACATTGATTAACTAATGCCAACGTCTTTAAAAGAGTGTTTCACCCCTTTCTTGGTAGTTTCAAGTGTCGTTTTTTATAAACCAATCTTGTCTAATTATATTATGTACTTCCCGGATGTTATATATTTTCTCTTGATAATTCAATTCCGTGATATTTGTAGTTACTTCCCGGAATGTACGACATATCCACATACTTTGTCGGAGATCTTCACTGATCTTGACCGAGACTTAGATTCATTTTACGACATCCTACAAACAAAACTCCTGAAAAAAACGATAAGTAAAATGTGTGGCTCATTTGCGTATGCGGCAACTGACCGAGCGGTCGAACTTCTGTGATCCACTAACGCCTAATCGACACCGTTTTCTTGCTAGTTGTAACATCGTGACAACTAACCGTGCCACACTAGATGTAGACAATGTCCTACCGTTACTCAAGTCTATTAAAAACGAAAAAGCAAACAATGTTCGTTTTTTTCTCCAAATTTGAAGTCAGAAAAACAATATGTAGTGGGCTAATTCCACTGACATGGGCCACTCGTTGAAGCACGTGGTACCGCTCGGTGACCCACAAATAAACCAACAGTGCACCGCGCGGTCCGTTTGCTTTGATTTATATATATATATATATATATATAACATCCTCGTGAAGTGGATCTATTGATACAGAAACTGAACACACTGTCTCCTTTTAATATATTATAGTAGGGTGCCCGGCCTTTAATACCGATCACACTTAATTCCCTGGCAGCACCATTCATAGCAACACTAGCTCTTATGGATGTTTTAAGTCACGCTACAATTACTACGCGAAAGGTACACGTTCACACAATCCCGCTACGTTACAGAATTAACTACTCAATAATTTAACCGAGTAATATTAAATTAGTGACCAGTATCTTATTATATAGTAAAATATGATAACACGTAAAAAGGAAACATAAAATTAATAAACAAATGAAGAAAAAAGTGCTGTTGGTTCAAGACGGGTTAGAACTGATAACTACGGCGGAAATGCGTTGTTTAAACGTTATTTTTTTTTACAAATACCGTTTAATATGAAATAGAAAATAGAGATTGAAATAACGATGGAAGAAAACAATGGTGGCCGGGTGTTATCTCCATACCTTGGACATACTATGCGCCTGCCGCGCCAAGCTGCCGTCAAGTTACCCGAGGAACGAGTCCAGTACGCACCACATGTGCCCACCCAGCCACGCCCGTGAATCATGTTTGTTTTCCCGTTTTATATGTTCGAAAGGAAACACTATTATGACGTCATTAACGTGTTATGTTTTTTCTTTGCAATTATATTTTAATGCATTTATTTTGGGGGAAGAAATGAACATAGAGACTCACCCATATCAAGTACACTTATATTTAAAAGATTAAACATAAAATTCCGACACCTCATTAGACAGAGGCAACGTGCTCGCAAGGCAGGTGACACGGAACGGGCCAATAAACTCCGGAATTTAATGAATCGCACAGCACCTAAATTACGACACCAGTTCTATCAATCTAAAGTAGCGTCAATTGATGAAACATCGTCACGCGACTGGTGGAAGCACATGAAGTCACTCATGGGAAACGCATCTGGCAGTCGCAACGAGATGCTGGGGCTGGCAAATAAAATTACTGGTGGAGATGTAGCCAGCTTAGTCAATTCCATGAATGCGTTCTTCGTGTCGGTGAGTGAAGACTTACCGAGATTGCAGAATTCTCACCCGATCTTTGACATTAAGGAACCACTGCCAGCTGAATTCACCATCAGCGTGACTGACACTGAGTTGGCACTTACTAAGGTCAAAGTGAACAAAGCCAAGGGTCCGGACAATATACCACCATGGGCTTTGAAAAACTGTTCGCACCTTCTTGCGGCACCGGTCACTGCAATATTCAACAGCTCGCTCAAGGAAGGTGTATTGCCAAAATTGTGGAAATCAGCAACCGTTATTCCGTTGTCGAAGAAACACCCTCCAGTGACAGTTGAAAATGACATTAGACCTATATCGCTTACACCAATTCTGGCTAAGGTTTTTGAATCTCTAGTACTAAAGTGGGTCGATGTTTATGTTAAATCACAAATAGACGACAAACAGTTTGGAGGTATGTTAGGGACTGGTACCACGGACGCTCTTGTTGGAATGCTTCACAAATGGTACGAAACCACCGATGTAAAGAGCAATTTTGTAAGAGTGCTATTTCTCGACTACAGCAAAGCATTTGATCTAATTAACCATGATATACTAATACAGAAACTGATTGCAATGGAACTACCAGCACACCTGGTCCGATGGATGGCAGCGTTTCTACTAGACCGCGAACAGACAGTAAAAATCGGCGACGCGGTTTCAAAGCCACCCTAATGGGAACATTCGCCAGGGCACTTTGTCAGGACCAAAACACTTTGTGGTTCATATCAATGATTTGCAAACATCTTGTCCTATGTTTAAATATGTTGACGATTGCACATATTTGAAATATGCAATCAAAGTATGATATCTGTTATACAGGATTCTGCCAACATTATTGAGCGATGGTCTAGTAATAATGACATGAGCATCAATACGAGTAAAACAAAAGAAATGGTTATCTGTTTCGGTAAATATAGAACATTTGTAGAATCTCTGCCGTATATTGATATAAATGGGACGATATTGAGAGAGTTACTCAAGCAAAAGTTCTCGGCGTAACTATATCATCGGATTTAAGTTGGAATGCACATGTAGATGAAATAGTATCAAAGGCAAGAAAGAGAGTGTATATGATCTATCAGTTGAAACGGGCTGGTATCAACCAAAATGACTTGGTTAGAATATATGTATCTGTGATTAGACCAGTAGTTGAATATGCCTGCCCGGTATGGCACACGAACGTGCCTAAATACTTATCGGACAACATCGAGATAATTCAAAAAAGATGTCTCAAAACTATATTTCCTGGTTGTGTATACGAGGATATTCTGGAGATGGTAGATTTACCAACGCTGCATGATAGACGCAATGAATTGTGTGTTTCGCTAGAATGAAGCGTAGTGACCACAAACTTAATACGCAACTACCAAATACTCGAAATGTGCCGTATACACTAAGATCATTCAATGAGTTACCCGTCCGAATGGCGAACACAAATCGCTACAAAAACTAATTAATTCCATGGTGTTTAGTACACTGCCATAACACTTCATGATTTTAGTGTATGTCTCAACAGTCAATTTTAATATTTAAACTAAATGATTTAATTTTAGTGTATTTAAAGTATCTTATTTTTTAATGAAAGATAGTAATGCAATGTACACGTTTTAATATAAAGCCCCTCATACTGAGTTAGTTGCGTCACGGGGCGATTTTGTGTAATTTACTTAACAGTATCCTTAAGTGTTGCGTTATTTTGTAGAGTACAACTTGTTTTATGAGTATTGTAACATAATATTGTGCCGTATTGTAACAGTATGATACTTGTGTGGTTTGGGGATTTGATGGTGAATGTATGTACCATGAAAAGTTGCAAATAATAATAAATTTATTCTTATTCTTATCATAGCAATACGTAGACGTTAGCGTCACGCCATTAACTTGCATGACAGCATGACAGGCAGATAAACGTATTACGTATGATCTACACGTTCTTATTGTGCGATACACGTGCTAAAAAGATTTAACTGTGTGGTGGTGAATGCGCCCGAATCTCGATACTATTCTATCTCCTATGTTTGTTTACTTGTTATTTCTATTTCATTATATACGTAACATAGCGTTTATAGTTGTATCCTGAGTTAAACTACCAGTTCGGACTGTTTTAAGAAAATATATAATATCATCACCAGCAATCCCTCTTTCGAGAATGATTTTTCTATGGATTGTCGGCGTTATTTAATGTGTATCCGTAGATGGCTTATGAGTCCAATTTATTCTTCTGCACAGATTCCCACAATGCGAACATGTATGGTTTTTTTTTTTTGGCATATTTTCCATGACTCTAATCTTCCTAGCTTCACGCGTTTTGGCTAAGTTTGTTACTTTGTTGGCTTCGAATGATTGTGCCATTTCGAGTATTCGACCACCATTTAGTTCGATTTTAGATTCCCAGTTGTCCAGGTCAATGTCACCTCTTTTAAAAGATGTGACATTGGGTGGATTTGAGGACGTCTTTATAGCGTCCTCTTTTAGATCGTTCACAGTGCGCATTGAGTTCAGTTCTGACTTTGTGTTGTGGAATGTTGTTGAAAACATACGGGTCATCTAGGGAGGTTTGGTCGAGACGATCATAAAAATGCTCTTTCCAGCGGGTGTTGATGCCCTCTTGGTCCTAATGGAGGATGCTTCCGTCCATGGATCTAAGTGGTGTTGATCTACTACTCTAGGGCCATACACTGATTTGGTTGCTTTGAAGAAGCCATGGGTGTTGCTGGTATCAGAGATAAATTTTATTTCCTGAGGCTTCTCTTTCCACTATTGGTTTTTTAGGTCACGGGTCCTTGTTTGGACTTCAACTTTGGCTGCAGGGTGAGCAGTTTTCTTACATATAGAGTTTGGATCTTGTTGCCATGTATGAAATGCTTGTTGTTTGTGATCGATCAGTTGTTATATCTCAACATTGTTCTCATCAAACCAGTCTTGGTGTTTCTTGGTTGTATGTTCCAAGGACTTCTTCGCAGACACATGTGACAACGGGTTTCAGTGAGTCCCAGTCATCGTAGATGTTGCCAGAGGCAGCGTTTACGAGTTCGTCGTGGGATTTTTGGTTGATGCATTGATGGAAGAGAATTTCCACTTGATGTCAAGTAACATTTATCATTTTGTGACATTGTCTGTGTTGGAGTCGTCGTTTGAGAGCAATCTTAATCTCCATATGGTATAGATGAGACGGTGATCTATCCGAAATTCGGCTGCTCTAGTCGTGGCTCAAGTGATGTGCACGCCTTTGCGGTCCTTAGATCTTGCTATAACATAGTCAATCATACGCCACTGTTTGGATCTTGGGTGTTGCCATGATGTTTTGAAGCATTTGCTTTTGTTTGTAATGACGATAATATGTTCCGCACATTTGGAGAGGAGTAACGTGCCATTAGTATTTATTTGCCTATCCCCTGCATTCCAGTTGTGTCATGCCATATATCGTGACTATTCCCGATTCTGTCATCAACGTCTCCTAGCAGGATTATCTTGGAGCAAACAGGCACAGCAGACATGACTCTGTCCTGATTTGTATACAAGTTTTCATTAACCTCGACGTTAGAGTGTAGGATTGGTGCAAACGCACTAATGATGGTGACTGATTGATTTCTTTTAGTGTAATATGGAGTGTCTTGAGTCATTCATTGATTCCATTAGGAGGTTCTTTGAGACAGTTCACCAGCTCGTTTTGGATGGCAAAAACAACTCCACGAATCCCACGATCGACCTGTGATTTCCATTTCCAAACGAAGGCGTAGCCACCACTGCGCTCTTTAAGTTTAAGTCTTTCTTCTACTCTGCGCGTCTCACTAAAGGCAGCGATATACATGTCTAATCGTCGATGTTCAAGAGCATTGATTGCAGTTCCGCATTGTGGTATTTCGTTGTTAGGGTTGTCCATAAGGATTCCAATGTTCCAAGTTGCGGGTTTCATCGTTTGCTTGCTTGTTTTTTGACCGCATAGTTCGAGATCCCACAGAATGCGGCTGTCCAGCCAGGTTGCGGTGAGGCAGTCTAGGCAACATTTTCTAAACCCTTCCTTAAACTAGGGGTGGGCAGAGCGATCCTAAAGTGCTGCTCACACGCAGTTACGAACACCGAACTACATTTCTGCCCCAGTCAAGCATAACTGCAGCCTTTGTGCCAGTTCGTAACTAGAAGCTTCCAGATCCGCAATCCTGCTCCCGTTGCCACTACTTTGTCGCTAAAGAGCTTGTGTCGTGGTGATCAATTCATGAAAGGGCCTGTGCGTGACTTCGGTTTGAGTGGAAATACTACTGCATAATTGTTCCAGTTCTTAGTTCTAGTTGCTTCCAGCGCTCGGCAACGTTCTATTAACTGACTAGTCTGTATTATTATTATGGTTGCAATGTAATGGTCTTATGAGATCTCATTCAACTAGTCAGCCTTTTTCAGAATATTATCGCCAAACCGACCTTTGTATGCTGGCACTGAGGGTGGTCACTGCCAAGGTGCTTGTCGAACACAGTGGTTCTTTTATGTCTCAAATTGAGACGGGACCGGCATAACGTGATCTAAGAGTTACGTGGGATAAACAGTCCCCAATGGTGAGAGCCAGGTTTTTACACCAAATATACATACAATAGACTCCACACTGTCTTGACAAAACCATTGCCTGGGTACAATGACCAGGAGAACCTGTGCAATTGTAGAATGCCGCTTTGACAGCCGTTGAGAGAATGTGCCCCCTATTTCCGCCTGATCCGCCGTTGACGGACTTGATTTTCGGTCAGGGTTTACTCCCTTAGCCTGTGACTCAAGAGCAGGGGCCGGCAATCTTTTGGAATGGAGGGCCATATAAATGACTTGGACTAAGTCATCGGGCCTCACATTTCAGGTGGGCCTATTAGGGATGGGATGGGTGCGTACGCACTCCACCTACCCCTCCCCGGCGGAGGGAACTCTCGAGTGAAATGAGTTGCGTTTGAGGTCTCAAGGGATGCAGTTATTTGGAGGGAGCCTCAGGATGGATGTAGTTGGACATATCAAGTGGGGTTTTGACTAGTGTAAAGAATGGTGGTATAGCTGCTCAACCGTGTACCCAACATCTGACTGCAGACTTGTTCCTCTTGTTTAGTGTGCAGCACGGCTCTTTCCGAAAAACGAAAGTGAGACCATGTGACGCCAATGTTGCAGGAACTCCATTGGCTGCCGGTAAAGTTCCGATGCCAATAAAGATGGCAACTTTTGTGTACCGTCAATTTGACGAGTCATTCCCACCTAACCTTTCGGCATTGCTCTGCGCATGTATATATCAAACCCCACGCACCCCCGGTCATTCAGCGAGAAGCTGTTAAAAGTCTCTAATCCGTGATCTTATCCGTATACGCCGGTATATTACATTTTTAAAAACTATTGCAACAACTAATGTTAGAATCAGACTTGACTATTGCAATTCCCTCCTTTAAAATAAAAAATAACGCTAGCAAGGACATTACTACAGTGTGATCAAAAGTATTTGGCAAGGATAGTTATACGATATCCTCGTATTTCTTGCTCAGTGCCACTTCTAAAATCACTGCATTGGCTACCTGTGCGATATCACATTATTTTTAAGATCTGTTCAATTCCGTATCAAGTCCTATCATCCATACAACCTGTAAAGTAAAGGTATGTTCTTATATAGCGCAGTGTTCAATCTTCAGGACTGCTCAAAGGGTTTTACACTTTACTCCTTGGCAGACCTATTCAATCGAACACCATCCCGACTTCTCAGGGAAGCATTCAGCCATGCTGTAATTAATGCGCGAAGAATATTCGTACACAAATACCCACCACTGTCTATAGCCAGGTACTCATTCATACAGCTGAGAGAACTGAAGCAATGTAGATTGCCCAAGGTTCGAAACCGCCACATAGGATTCGAACCCGGGCTCTATGAGTCGAGAACGCGAAGCTCTTACGCTGTGAAGTACTGCGCTCTGTATAAGACCTAACCTTCAATCTGTTGGTGAGCGCTCTTTCGGGTTTATCGCACCCACTGTTTTTAATTCACTGCGTGTCAATCTTCGAAATCTCCGTATTCTGTCGGATTTTAAATCTAGTTTAAAGACATGTCTGTTCCGACAGGCGTTCCCGCCAGTCTAGGCGGTCTATGCTTTCTCTTTGTAGTTGTATAGTCTATGTTATGTACATATGTGTGTATGGATGATATTTAGGCCTAGAATCACACGGAGTGTTTTGCGTAAAACGATATTCAACAACAATCCATTATTATTATTTATTATTATTATAGCGTTATCTACGTGGCCGTCGGTCGATTAGCAGGGTCCTCGTTTTTCATTTTACGAACTTCATCTTCAAAAATTATTGCTTACACGCGTAAGTTACAAGTGCCAAACAGATTGCAAAATGCGATTGGCGTGTTTCATCAAACCAGGATAGAATTCCGTAAGTGCATGTGACATAACTACCGTTGGGGTCGGTTCGAGTGCCAATGAGTGCAAATGAACTCCATCTGCATTTGGAACGACCCGTCGTCGAATACCACCTGGAACAGGTTGGAATATCAGGGCAACTCCTCATTGCAAGTCCTTAGCTCTCGTCTCATCACTCTGAAGACTGCGCACGTATCCGGACTTTCAGGTTTTTTTGGATGTAGTATTGAGACGTATTCACTGTTGACGTTGTGCAGTGGTGCCTCCCATAGTAGCTTTGTGATCTCGAAACAGGAGTCGAAGTGGAAAATCTCATTAAAGAGATGTTCTCCTCCCTGAAGTTGAACATTCAGCAGCTTGAAGTGCACCATGATGCCGACAGAAATGCAAAATCACACATCAGTATAGGGTCAGTGAATTACGTCAAATATATATCTTCTGTTGCATGAACTAATCTCATGTTTCTGCTCGTAGTCAGGTACCTTAGCAACTTGATGGGGACAGACTGGAAAAAAGCACCACTTATTTTATGTGCATCCTTGAACAATAAGATTTCACTTTTAGATCGGAGTCAGCATTCTTTTTGTTGGGTGGGTCATAACATTTTTGTCTCCCTTTGAATAAATATATGCCATATTAAGATAACAGAGTCAACTATTTTGTGTTGCTTCAATAAACAATAATATTTCATGTTTTGATTATTTGGTTGACCAGTATACTGGTCCAATAGCAGACACCCATTGCAGATTGCTGGAGCTGGACATGGGACGTGAGGAGTCTGTCATGACACCCTGTAGTGTATATTGAAAAATCACGCAAGTGCTGTATGATCTTGTATTCTATGGCAAACTAAAGAAATGGCGCAAAGATCTACACATGATATTTATATATTTTCGTCTAGTAGACTTGCCGTTTCCAAATAATACATGCTGTACTGAAATATGGCGAAATCCAATAAAACAGCATATCTCGGCTCACGGGAGGTACATTATGGACCCACCCACACAAATTGGTGACTCCTATCAAAAAAGTGAAAGTTAATAGCATATGGAATCAATGAAACACTGTTCATGATGTAAGTCAGTCTGCACCCTTATCCAATGAAGAAATGTGGTAAAACGGCCGATATTTTAATTGATTAGAGGTGACAAATAATCGACCCAACCAATAAATGTTTTGATGCCGTTCAAATAGCTAAAGTTAATATCCAAAGGATGCAGAACAAAATCATTTGGTGATTGCATCCATACACAATGGTGAAATATGGTAAAACGGCAGATTTCGGTTGATAAGGGTTGAACAATGTTCTGACTCCGTTCGAAAGGTTAAAGATACTAACAAGACGAAACAGAGAAAACGTTTGAATTGAATTTATTCAACATAAGTACAAAGTGTAATTTCAAATAAGGTGTAAACATGCATATTTATAAGCTGATCCACCATAAACAGTGGAACATTGAAAACATATAGTTAAGCAATGAACAATAAGGAAATGTTGACGGAAAATGCAAGAAGTTATAAACTTATAAATAGCATTCCCCAGACTATACACTTGCACTGGTACAATACATACACAATATATAACTTAAAATTAAGCTATATTTAAACTACCTGACGGTATGGTAGTTGATACATAATAACAAACGTTTGGTGACGTTACCCTGATTGTATCCCTATCCTATGGAGACATGTAGTAAAACGGCTGATTTTGTGTGATAGGGATGACAAATAATGGACCCACAAAGCACCCAACCCTAAGGAAGCTGTGGAAAACGTTTGGTGCTTTTATCCGGTCTGTCCCCATATTCCAATCAAATTGTCGCTATGGTCGTCCACGCGGTGCACCATGACACCTCACATCATCCAGCGTACTTCGGAGAAGTCGAGGAGGTCTTAATATTGTGCATTTATATCGGCAAGAACGTGTTGGTATTGCCGGTGGTTTAGGTCACGAGTACAATGTAGTTCACAGTCTTCACGATAACGCTAATTACGTTTGGCACTTTCATTTACTTGCCACACAGGCTTTCTTTCTTTCAGTCAGGCATGCAAACTGCGTTGCCACTTTCAAATCATTCTTAGACACACTTATTTCGACAGGCCTTCAAAGAACTTTGCAGTCCGCATCAGTGACATTTGTGCAATGTTGACATTCGGTTATGTACTTTCTTAGGTTGCAGTTATTTATTTATTTATTATATATTTTTATAAATTAGCATATTATATGTATTTATTTTATTTTATTTAAGCACATTATTTTAGGTATTTAAACGGCTAATTCTTTTAATTTATGTATAATATATACACTTGTAAATATATATATTTATTTTTATTCAGGTTTATCTAACTGACATTTCATGTAATTTTTATATGCTACTTTTAAATTAGTTTCGTTTACCTTTCTATTTAATATTTCTATTTAATATGTTTTAGGTCATTTAATGTATTTTACTTATACTCTACGATTGTCAGCGCCTTTGAGCAGATTTGTTATCCGGACACACGGCGCTCTATAAATGTTTTTTTAAATAATATATAGTAGGTTTTTCCGACCATGGAAGGTCCACCAACTGCCGTCATCCCGCGGGCCGCATTGGGTGCAATCTCGCTTTTAGTCCGCGGGCCGCATGAAATAGCTCCGCAGTTTGCCAATCCCTGCCTTAATCCAATATCTCTTCTAATGCCATCACCCATGGATCAAGAGGATGTTGACCATCGGATACGTGATAACTAATTGGCTCCCTCTGGTTGTTTGCACAATGCAAATGCTGGATAGTGCTGAGAATGTTTTGTAATTGTATCAGGTTCTGATATTCAGCGACAATGCATCATTGTGGGGGCCTTGCGTGGAAACGACAGACAATGTCGTGAATTGTTCAAGCAGCTGTTATTGAGAAATTAATTAGCAACAGTCACAACACCGCCTGTTGTGTACACGCAAAGCCACCGGAAGAATAACACGAACCCAAATTAGAAAAGATTGCCAGGACCTTTTGAATTTGGACTGTGCGAAACACAAGAGGAAGCTAATCAGTTACCTCGCAATCGATGTTTAGTATCCTGTTTAGTCTAGTTGTGTTTGTTGAACGTCAAAACTGCCATTGGTATAGATCCTATATGTCTAAACGCATACATTGCTGTTCGTTCTGATGAGCAAATGTTTGCCTGGCCAGTTGGAACATTAATTGCTGGAACAATCAACATATATATATATATATATATATATATCGATATATATATAAGTATATATGAAATAATACTAACGTTTTAGTTCTAATCTAACAATTGTACGAAAACCCCACTTACCAAGTTTTTCATAATGAAAATCTTTCTGAGACATTTGAAGACCGGTATGAAAGAAGGGTGCAATCTACCTCCATTAGTCGTTATCACAACGATATTTTGGGTAATGGAAGAAACAGCGAAACTGCTCCAGTTGGCGTGCAGTGGACATGCTCTAAACACTTTGGTGGCCTGGACTTTGCAGACAATACCTGCTTACATACAAACATAGGCAGAAGAAGATCAACCGATCGTCACATAATAAATGTAAAGAAGGCAAAACCCCTGCAAACGAACGAAAAGGAAAATTAATTGAGGAGAACAACATATGTACCTATATAGGCAATGTAGCGCTGGGACAGGACAGACGAAGGTGTCAAATGCATGATTGGTAAGATCTAGCATCAATTCACGCCAAACTATCGATGAGGTCAGTTTCTGATGAACGAAATGATGAAGTTTAATTTAAGGATGGAGATAGGATCCAAAGCTAATTATGCAGAGGACAATATAGAATATATGCAAATTGCGTTAACTTGAGTTTTATAGATTTGTGACAGCTATTTGTCAACGCTTCAATGGGTGTAAACACTGGTTATATCATAAGGTTTTTCAGGATACGTCGTCCGAGACTGGGGTTTAAATCCCAAATAGGCACAACACAAGAAACTGCCATAAATATATTATTGAAATATAGTCGCCTTCAATTGCTGCAACTATTCTGAACAGTGCATATTGCGGGAAAATATAGCCAAGCACCGCATTCTCCTAATTTGTTTGGATGGCTTACCTACCAACATACATGTATACTCATTATATATATATATATATATGTGTGTATATATAATACATATATATATATACATATATATATATATATATATGTATATATATATATATATACCAGATCCCCACCCGCCGTACGAATTTCTATTTAAAAAAAATCTACGAATTATATATATTTGTTACATTTCTAATTTATCTTACACTTATTTGGTTATTATGAAGGAAATCTAAGAGTTTGCCAACGTCCATGGATCAGAATAAGCACACACTCAACTTGTCAGATGCTCAAGGCTCTTAGGCTAAGCTGGTCACACTATTTATTTATTGATGAATCTCGAACTTTATCAAAATCATAATGGCTTTTTTTCTGTTCAAATACACAGTATTGTGTAATATCTGATAACAAACGCACCAGAATGCAACATAGAATGGTCGTCTTAGGCGATACAAGCGCCGTTCATGTTGCTATACGAGTGGCAATACTCTTTGGGCTTGGGCGTTTGACCAGTCTACATACGTAGGTCATGCCAGCTCTCTAGTTCTAGTTGTTACCACGACTCGGCAACGTTCTACTAACTGACTAGTCTGTATATATTGTGCTTACAATGTTACGGTCTTATGAGATTTCATTCAACTAGTCAGACCTTTTCAGAACATTATCGCCAAACCGACCTTTGTATGCTGGTACTGAGGGTGGTCACGGCCAGACGATATCTCCCTAAATGAGAAACGTTTTGGTGATGTCGAGGCTTGGAGGACGACGACATCATTTGTGAGGGCGACAGGCGTTCCCGTCTAAGTGAACGACGGACAAGAAGCACTGCCAGGGTGCTTGTCGTCCTCAGTGGTTTGTTACGTCTCAAATTGAGACGGGACCGACATTAACGTGATCTCCGAGTCACGAGGGATAAACAGTCCCCAATGTTGAGAGCCAGGTTTTTACACCAAATAGACATGCCTGCCCGGTCCGGGTTTTGAACTCAGAGCGCTGACATGCCATGCAGATGTGCTACTATCATTACACTATCGCGCTCTCTTCAATTAAGTAACATCGTTCTACTGTACAACAATCACTGTCACAATGCTGTTCAATTGCATTCCTATAATGACTTCCACAATTAATTTCGTACATTTTTATAAAACATTAAAAAGTGATGTATATCTTAACAAAAAGGAAAGAGGAACCACTTCGCTGTTTTAGTGAAGCCGGCATGCAGCAGCGGCCTCCGGCGGCGAGCTAGGAGAACTACACGATGGGGCCGAGACGCTACAGCAACGCTTGGTGCAGCGCACCGAATTGTTCAAACTTTAGTCCTGAATAAATATTCGGAGGTTTTTTCGCTTTCCAAAAGATTCCGAAATATAAATGAGCGTGGTTGTGTTATAATTCACTGTTGACATTCATGATATGTTATAACTGATGAAATAAATCGAATAATTCACTCGCCTTTATTTTAAGAAATCCCTCGTGTGTCAAGGATTCTTAGGGCTTTTGGGATAAATAATTGTTCGCAACGTAAGCTGTAACTTGCAACAATCGTAGAAACCGCGAGCGCACGGGGAATACTTCGGGAAACCGGCCCCTGCGTCTATACGTAAAATGTCAGAGAGAACGTAGTACAATCTGGCCCATAACATTTAACTACGCGGGCGGTTTACAGTAGAACACACGCGTAGCAATTGTACATAGTTAATAATTACGAATTGCCTTTTGTACTTACTACGTACGATTATTTGCATCGCTACGCTTGAAATCTATAATTACAAGTCCAAATGTATATAAACCGTTCGATATCGCCAGTAGGTACATTATTTGATTACTTATACAATATTACGATTAAGGCCTACTGATGGACGTGAACTTCACATCCTCTCCGATCTTCTACATTTTGAACCTATAACGGGTATTGTAGCATATGTGAGACGCGGCTGTTTCTGGTTATATATGTGAGTTGCGCGGAAACAACGGTGTAAATATGCGAGACCGTTGTGATGTTTACGCAGAAAAAACAATGCAAGACAAGTATTGATTGAATTAGGCCAACATAATGACATGCGATGTTGCCTAAAATTATTATGACCAGGATGAGAAACACAATAAAGCCGGAAATTGCTGAAGAACATTGTGGATTTGTAGAAGATAAAGGTACAAGTAATGGAATATACATCCTACGAACACTGATTGAGAGAGCACTGGTAGTGCAGAAAGATCTGTATGTATGTTTTATTAATTACACAAAGGCATTTGACAGAGTTCGTCATGAAGAAATTATATCAATGCTGGAGAGTTTGAACTTTAATGGGAAAAATCTGAGAGTCGTGAGAAATCTGTACTGGGAACAAACAGCAGCAATACGAATAGAAAATGACATCAGTAAATTTCAAGAAATAAAACGTGGTGTAAGACAAGGGTGTGTCCTATCACCCGATCTCTTTTCACTATACAGTGAGATCATTTTACGTACATTAGAAGATATGCCAGGTATTCAAGTAGGGGGATACAACATGAATCATTTACGATATGCAGACGACAAGATACTGATTTCTGAGAACGAAATGTATCTACAACATGTGCTAGATACAATAATAAGGGAAAGTGAGAAAAAAGGTCTGTCCCTAAACAAAAAGAAAACATAAATCATGGTCATCTCAAAGAAAAATTACAGCATGGTAGCATATATATGGCACTGTTTTGAAACAAGTCCGAACGTTTAGCTATCTGGGATCATTAATAACATCCGACGGTCGATGCAACGATGAGATCAAGAGACGAATTGCTCAAGCCAAAACAGCTTTTCACAACATGACAAACATTTTAACAAATAAAACTATATCAATTGAAGTGAGAAAACGTGTACTGCAATGCTACATAGAGCCCATATTGCTATATGGATGTGAATCCTGGACAATAACCAAAAGTTCACAAAAAACATAGAAGCCACTGAAATGTGGTTCTTAAGAAGAATGCTGCGAGTGCCATGGACTGCAAAGCAAAGCAATGAAGTCATCCTTAGGACAGCCAAATAAAAAAAAGATCATCAACAAAGTTAGAACACAACAAGCACGATTTACAGGCCATGTCATGAGAAAGAAAAAGAACATATAGTAACAACAGGAAAGATAGAAGGAAAAAGATCCAGAGGACGCCAGAGAATAAAAATAATAGATAGTCTCTCAACATGGTGTGGAAGGAGCACAACAGAACTGCTACAAACTACACACGACCGTGCGGTTTGGAGGGCCATGATCGCCAACGCCTGTGACAGACATGGCACATAGAAGAATGACATGCGATTTTGTTAATCATTGCTATTAATTGCGTAAACTTCCATAATCAAGCGTCAAATAATCAAAGCAAGCATGCCGGTCCCTGATTTCAAATTTCACACAATAGGTATAATTCGCAAATGTATTGAGTGCGACAACCCTTGATGACTACTGGCTAAATTATCATATGTATGGGGGTCACCCCGCCACCATATCAGCTACTATATAAGTAATGTTTATGTTAGTAGTATGGTGTACCGTATCATCCCATAATATTGGCTTGCCAAAAGCTATTTTTTTACATGAATGCCATTGGTATGATCTTAGCCAACAGATAATCGGTGATGTCAATTTTACCTTTCGTTTTTAAAGAAATGGCAGCTATTTTAGAAAATGGCCGTCAAATCAAATCTCGGCATATCTAAATATCTGCGTCACCTAGAACCACAATTTTTGTGTCAAAACATAGGTTTTCGATATCAAACGTTTAAAATAATTTATATTTGAACTTTTCCGACAGTCAAATATGCCATGTTTAATTCCACAATATCTTATCAATTACGTGATACAGAACCACCAAGCGTATGTCAAATGTAGGCTTGTGTTAAGCGATTTCGAATATATTACCTAGAGACATAATGGCGTAAAATATAGGTAATCATGTGCGATGATTTCAAATATATTACTTTTGACCTTCACCGACATTCAAATATCCGCCCTTTTTAAAATATGGCGCTCGTCAACACCTGTTATTCCGATGTCTAAAGAACTACATCACATAGAACCCTGGTGTTGATATCAAACTAATAGATATTCAGGTGCGATGATTTCAAATAAGTTTATCTTAACACGTATTCAGTGACACTGCACATTGTAGTGGCCTTGCGTGTACACGACGGGCAATGTTGTGACTCGTTGTTAATTAATGTCTCGGTAATCGCTGCTTGAACAATTCACGACATTGCTTGTGGTTTACACGCAAGGCTACCGCAACGGTGCAATGTCGTTGAATACGTGTTAAGAGAAACTTATTGACACATATCGTTCGAATATTGATTAAACATTGGAAACGACTATAGGTACAATCGAGGATTTGTTTTTTCTTGTATTGTTCTATGCATCCAACATTGACTAATATCCAACAAAAATATCACTTGTGGTGATTATATGTAGTAGTCAACGCTAAGTCGATCGCAAAGCAATTGTCCACACCACGGCCTAAAATCGGGATATACATCAATTGCGATAATTGGCTAATGTGCTTCGAATAAGATTCGGACCTTAATATTCCTAGCAATTACACATATTAGGTGCAGTCAAAAAGCCAGATGTGCTACTGTGCCAATGTTGTACATCACTTTATAAAATGGTCAACGAAATATGAATTACGTATACCCCGTACAGTTCTGTGAGATCTGCGACCACTAATCAATATGTGAACAATGACAATGTTCCATTACGTGGTCTTTGGTTGACTGTTTTCTGTTAAGACAAGCGCATTTATGGTATATAGCATTGGGGTCCGCACGATGTTTATTTTGCATTTTTGTGACCTAACCATTTTTGATGTTTTCTACACCTGTCGTTGCACCTGCACATACCCTGAACCCCGAAGCTAGATAGTGTGCCTCCAGTTCAAGATTTACATATAAAATAATTGTACCTTCATTGACGCTGGAACGGGGGTGGGGGCAGGGTTGCAGCTGACAGGAATTTCGATGGGAGGCAGACATATGGTTGTGCCCCCCAGTAAACGTGAGCATGAATGTTTGTTTTTGTGACGATCGGGTGGAAATCTATGTTTTAGGAGAGGATTAAGGTATATTTTGGCGACCGTGAAATGTGGGCGCAATTGGAGGGCAGACATATGTTTCCCCCCCCCCAATAATAGGGTTCGCGGCGGGGAACATATACAGCTTCCGATGTAGAGAACCAGTCGAGCCAGCCGAGCCAGCGCGGACAGATAAGCTGAAGATACGGCAGCGCGGCGGCGAAAATATTTAACAACACCCCCCACCCCCGTCTTCGGATGTCACTCCGACAGCAGAGTGGTGCTGATGCTCCGGCACCCCCAATATGAATTTCGCTCCAGCGTCACTGTGTACCATATGTTACTGTTACTCGTGTGCTTCGGTGAAATATGTTTCATGTATCATAGCTCCTGTGTAAAAAGCCATGTCAGATGGCATTGCTCCTGATTGTGTTACGCAGAGTTCTGTCATAAAACGTCTGATCATCTGGAACGGTGGATCGTGATTTCGTCGTCTCAAATCTAGAAATGCCGTTAGACGTATATGAAGTGAATCATATTAAATAGTGAAATTAAGTGCATAGTCGATAAATTTGTACCTTTCAAAAAACAAGGGAAAAGGTCTAAAAAGAAACACTTATCGAAAGAAGCCATTAGAAAAATTAAGTATAAACAAATGATGTGGAAGTCATATAGATGTACTGGAAATGATGAAGACTACAACATTTATAGAGAAGCACTTAATCAAGCTACAGCTGAAATTAGAAATTCAAAGAGAAGCTATGAAAAAAAATTAGCTAGTAATATAAAACATGACAGTAAGAGTTTTTATGCGTATATTCGAAGCAAACAGAAAGTTCAGGATAAGGTCGGTCCTCTAGAAGATAGTGCTGGAAATACAATATCAGAGGGATTCTTAATGGCAGAAGACCTGAATGAGTATTTTAGTTCAGTGTTTACCAGGGAAGATATTAGTTCACTGCCAGTACCAGAGGCTAAGTTCAAGGGGGCAGATTCAGACTATTTAGGACAGTTAGTTGTAACCTCGGAAATGGTAGCTAAGAAAATAAGGGCTATGAAGGATAATAAATCACCTGGAGTGGACGGGATTCCGCCCAAACTACTATTGGAAATTGTAGAACAAATTAGCGTACCGCTTGCAACAGCTTTCAATTTGTCATTAGAAGAGGGAGTGGTTCCTTTAGAATGGAAAGAGGCAAACATTATACCGTTATTTAAAAAAGGTTCGAGAAACAAGTCAGAGAACTATAGACCAGTGAGTTTAACATCAGTGATTTGCAAATTATTAGAAAGACTAATTAAAGATCACATGGTGGATTTTCTTGTTAAACATAACTTGATAAACCCATCTCAACATGGGTTTTTAAAAGCAAGGTCATGCTTAACAAATATGTTATGTTTTTTGGAAGACATCACTAGGTGGGTAGATGAGGGATCACCAGTAGATATCATCTATTTAGATTTTCAAAAAGCTTTCGACAAAGCACCACATCAAAGATTACTCCTTAAGCTAAAGGCCCATGGCATAGGAAATGGTATAATAAACTGGATAGAAAAATGGCTGAATGACAGAAGACAACGTGTAGTAGTTGATGGGGAGGCTTCAAACTGGAAATCGGTATTGAGTGGGGTACCACAGGATCAGTACTAGGACCTATATTATTCTTAATATATATCAACGATTTGGACGATGATATAACAAGCAAGGTGTTAAAATTTGCGGATGATACAAAAGTGTTTAGAAGGATTAAAAGTGATGGAGACAGACAGCATTTACAAGATGATCTTGATAGGTTGGATCAAATGGTCTGAAAAGTGGCAAATGCTGTTCAATTTTGGGAAATGTAAATGCCTCCACACAGGTCATGGGAATGAAGAGGTAAAATATAAAATGGGGGGTACTGTTCTAAGTACTACTGTAAAAGAAAAGGACTTAGGGTTAACCATTAGTGCTGATATGAAGGTTTCAGAGCAGTGCAGAATTGCAGCGTCAAAGGGAAATCAAATCCTTGGATTAATTAGGCGAAATATAGCGTATAAGAAAAAGAATTAATAGTACCGCTGTACAAAACAATAGTGAGGCCTCATTTAGAATATTGTATACAAGCATGGAGGCCATATCGCAAGAAGGACATAGATATGCTAGAAAGAGTACAGAGGAGAGCGACTAAATGATACCAAATCTGAGGGATCTTAGTTACGAAATACACCTAAAAGAATGTGGTTTAACAACATTAGAGACCAGGAGATTAAGAGGAGATCACATAGAAGTGTTTAAAATATTGAATGGTTATGAAAATATTGATAGAAACATTTTTTTCTCAGTTAAGAAAAATAGAAGGACCAGAGGACATGAAGCTACATTAGTAAAGGAGCAGTGTAGATTAGATATAAGAAAGTTCTCATTCTCACAAAGGACTGTAAATGAATGGAACAGATTATCTCCTGATTGTGTTGGTGCTAGTAGCGTGAATATGTTTAAAAATAAAATCGACACACACCTTAAAAAGGCGGGATACATGTAGATAAAAAGTATTGGACTCTCGATAAGCCAAAAGGCTTCCTTGTCCACCTGCCATCCAGAGTAATTTTCTGGATGGCAATCTTGTTAAATCTTGTTAAATCTTGAATCGACTTGCGCGTCGGCGACGTGATTCACGTCATATATTCAAAGAGACCAATGGAAACATTTCGTGACAAGGTGGTTTCGTTGCCCCTGTTTTCGAGGCGAAGTAGAATGATTAATTCGGTAGTAGATTCTAATATTCTACCGCATTCTCCGAAGAAGTTCCCTGGAAAACCGACCATTGTAAGCAACTGCCACATTAATATGTTGACCAAGACAAAGCTTTAAAAAAAATTTTTTTTATTTAAATACATACTGTCCCATGCTTTATTTAAGCAATCATGATGTTATCACAAACTAAGCTACTCTAGCATATACTTTGTTTGACCTCGTCCATATATATTATTACCTTCTCGGTTTAATTCCTTTCTGTTACGAATGTCATTCCAGCGCTTTTTCCGTGTCTCTCGGAATATGTCTTGTTAAATTGATCAAATTAATTTCGTTTAGCCAATTACTTATAATATAAAACCACGAAATGCCAGGAACAATCATTCTACAAATGTATTTTCTTCAATTACTTTTTCACCTTTATGTAAATACAATTTTGGTAGAGCTAGACTTTTACAAAATAACAATAATAACAATAATGTAGTCGAGCATTATTTGCTGGATAACAGCGATGAGAACGGCTCGCGTGGTTGTTATGCTGTTATAACGTATCATAGCGTCAATACACGGCGTATTATTGCCATAATAAAATGTTTTAATACATCATTGCATTAACATAGAAACTAGCCTCGATTATCCAGGCGCCGTGAGGTGGCAGCACTCCCTCACTACAGTCTGGAACATTAATGGTTTTGCAATGTTATCATGATTGAGGCCAACTATGAAATAAAATTAAATGCGACTAAATTTGTATCAGGTAATAGTATGCTTTCGAAAGTGTTTAACTTATATTGAAACAAGTCCCACAATAATATAAACCAAATAAATAAAAAATTATTATTAGCTTATCTACCACATCACCCACTTAGTCACTAGGTGGCGTATCGCACCTTGAAAATTTGTTCATGTTGTACTTTTTAATTTGTATATAGCTATTTTGTAACTTAATTTCGTTATCGAAAACATTAATAAGATACAACTATTAATAATTATTATACACGTAGTCATGTGAATTAATCCAAAACAGTGATGTCACCTGAAGGCAATGAGCTGTTAAAACAGGGCTTTGAAACCAAACTTTCTTCCTGACGAAATCACGCAGCCGGGCGAGAGTCGGTTAAGCGAGACTACATTTAAACCAGATCCTGGAAGAGTGCTGTTGCATTGTTGAAAGATCACGCCCACCTGCTGTTATCCTCGTTAATGGAGAATACGGAAGAAATACAACATGATATACATAAACGAAAAGCAATGTTCAGATCGTTAAATATATCCAACTACAATTGTAGGAACTTGAAACTTCACAGACACGTAAATGAACAATTATTTAACAAATGTGACTTTGTGTGCTTACAAGACATATGGCTCTCGAAACAAGATTCATGTGGGCTAAACAGCATCAATGAAAACTTTCATGGAATTGGTGAATCTTGTGTTGATGGAAGAGATGGCATAATATTGAAAAAACTTGGTGGTGTTGCAATATTGTGGAAACTTGACCTTGAAGCAGGCATCACCCCACTAAAGTTTGACCATAACTGGGTTGTTGGTGTCGAATATAATTGTGGAAACAAAAAATTGTAATTTTGTGTGTTTACATGCCATGTGAAAGTTATCAAAATAATGATGAATATCGGGATAAATTTGGCACATTAATATCTATTATAGAAGATTTAGAAACTACGTGTGTACTGGTGGTAGGGGATTATAACGCCGACATTTCTTACGTCATTTGGAAGGTCCCTTATAAACTTCTGCACTGAATACAATCTGGTGCTGTCCCGTAAGCAGCGTCTACCACCTGACTCGTTCACGTATATCAGTGATGCATGGGGTAGCACCTAATGGCTAGATCATTGTATAGCTACACATGATGATAATGAGGTGATAAATGACATTAGTGTGTGTTATAATCTTGCTACCACAGATCATATCTCTGTGATAATTGATGTCAATGTAGACAGTGTGCCAGGTGTAGTACCCGGTACTAACAATAACACTCAGCCACGTCTTAATTAAAGCTGCAATATCAGTTCGATCTTTATGCTCCTCGCTTTTCTGACTAATTTCCCGAAAAAGCAAAGCTATCAAGTATCCCCTATAACATCCTAGTTCGTTGGTGCACTTGTGCTACTTCGTTTTGTTGAAATTAATAAACAAACTGCGAACTATTTCGAATTTGGTTTCGAGTCGAAGGAGTCGAAAGTAGCAACATTTACTTAAACTTGGACATGCATCTGGAAGTGGAAACTTCATATAATAGTATCGTGTTCACGAATTTGGGCGAGACTGACCTCTGACCCTCAAGATTGGAGCCTCGATCAAGCCGTTTTGTTGATAGTACAGTGTTCGCAAGTGTTTATATAAAACGTTCTTATTTTATGGTATTTACGCCGGTGATGGGACATCTTCGGACATATGCCACCGACTCAGCGAAAAAGGGCCAAATTACGCAGACAACGACAATATTCGCGCCAGACGATTTTTTTGAGATAAACCAGTATGGATTTGTAGAACGACACAAGTCACAAAAGAAATAGCTGGAGTAAGACTAAATCTAAGAACAGACACTGCGTTCGCAAAATTTCTTCTAGAGACAGGTTAGTAATTTAAAAGTAGTCAGCCTCAGCCACGCATATTTATTCGTATGAATATAATATTATGTTGCTTATTATGTTCAGAAAACCACCGCTCATCAATACTGTGAAAATGTCCATAACAATAACATGTATCGATAGCTTGCGACTGATTTATGTGAGAAAGCAGAGGAGAATTACCGTTACTATACAAAGAATTGCAGCCCATGAGAAGTTATATAGGTGGTCTAGCGTAGAGGAATGATTATGATTGGAGGAAATCACATGTTAAAAGATAGGGAAAGTAGTTCCGGTTCCCATGTTAAAAGATAGGGATTTTCCCCCAGGCGCTCCCGGGTTAAAGGATAGGGAATTGTTACCCCATGTTAAAAGATAGGGATTTCCCCCAGGACGCTCCCGGGTTAAAGGATAGGCCATTTTTACCCCATGTTAAAGGATAGGAGCTATTATTGTAAAGGTATTCGACTTTAAAAAAAAAAAAAAAATATACCGAACAACATTTGAATATATCACACACACAAGATTGCTTGGCCCGTAGGCCGAGCCTCCGCCAACGATCGAGCCATTATTTGGTTGACGATGACATGTTTAAAATGTGGTGTTATAATAAGGCGTAGTTTATATAATAAAAGGACTATAAATTCAGCGGAGGTCGTTTTGTCTGAAGTAATGTATACGAAATGTAGACTACATATAGGAATATGTTATATCAGAACCTATAGCCTCGTTTTTTCGAACAGAGCGACCATCTTGGAATTATACCTTTGGTATCATTTCTGTACGGTAGAACCTAAATTCGTGTCTCTTATAAAACCCGTACTCGAGACGTGTCTGGACATGTTTGTTTCTTGCGAGCGTGAGCGTGCGCACCCTGTATGACGTCATCAAATTGCTACGCGCAGTAATTTTGTACGCGAGGTGATTTGGTCAAACAGGTAGTGATTTGGTTAGCCATAGTTTTGAACTTGCGCGCCTGAATATAATTCCATTATGTGACATTATCAACAGTAACAAGTCATGGTACGCGCAGTAATTTTGTGCGCGAGGTGAATTGGTTATACAGGTAGTGATTTGGTTAGTCATTGTTTTGAACTTTCGCGCAGAAAGGTAATCCCATCCTGTGATGTAATCAACAGTGAGTTCAAATTCCCCCGTAAAATGTCATTCTAGAAGTTTCTTTGGTCATTTTTTCAGCACACTACAAAACCGACGCTACTGTGAGCTACTGTGTCCTGGATACGTATCTGGACTTGTTTGTTTATTGCGGGCGCGAACGCACACTCCCTGTATTACGTCAAAGCTATCATTGTGATTTGGTTAGCCAACATTTGTAAGAACTATATTGAACTCATGGTGTAAACTGGTGTAAACTGGTACTGAACGCTCTGTGTGTTGGACGAATAGCCGGGTATCGACATATAACATCTATACTTACCAGCCGTATCTCACTTGAGCGTCGTTTGAAAACTGATCGCAAAACTGGTTCCAAACTGTTTTGAAGTGATACTCCCTGTCCAAGTGATAACGACTCGGTGGCCTTGACACTAAAGTCGGCAAACCTCTTTTTCGAATCAGGCGCGTAACAAAGTGAAGCGTTATGATAGAACAGTACAGGTGTATTAGCCATCCTTTGTAAGAACTTTATTAGAAAATTCAATCACGACCTGCAGAGTAAAATCATCGTTCACTACACTACAGGCATATCACGCTATATGCAAACTGGTATGAACCGGTAACCAAGCCCAAGGCTATATGTGTTAGAAAAACATCCGTGTATTTGTCCTGTGTTAAAACATAGGGAATTATAAAACAATTACATATCTGGTAAATTACTCAAACTACCTGCTGTCTGTGTAATATTTTGGTCAAACCCTTTGTCATGTAACAGTATTTGTCATACGCAATTTGTACTTACCAAGTTTAGTGCAGTTGATAGCCTGCTTTCAAAGTGTTTTGAAGTGATAGTCCCTGTGCAAGTGAAATCGACTTTGTGGCCTTGACACTAAAGTCGGCAAATCTCTTTTTCGAATCAGGAGCGTAACAAAGTGAAGCGTTATGATAGAACAGTACAGGAATATAATAACATTCCAGATAGGATATACCAGTATTTCTATAGTTTACCGTATTAATGGTCAAGTGTATAAAGACTCATTAGAACGTTTTTATCTTTATTCCATACTGTAGTGTTTAATATCGTGCGTCTTCGGTAAACCTTTCAAACTTGCTTCTGTTGTAAAACACCTAACCTGGTATTGGTAACCGAAAATGGACCCATAGAGATACACACACACACACACACACACACACACACACACACACACACACACACACACACACACACACACACACACACACACACACACACACACACACACACACATACACCAACACACTTTTAAACTAACAAACTTACACTGACAAACGTGTAAACAAACGTACAAACATACTTTTTAACTAACAAACTTGCAAAGTTACACTAACAAACGTCCAAACAAACGTACCAACACACTTTTAAACTAACAAACTTGCAAACTTACACTGGCAAACGTGTAAACAAACGTACACACATACTTTTTAACTAACAACTAACAAACTTGCAAAGTTACACTAACAAACGTCCAAACAAACGTACCAACACACTTTTAAACTAACAAACTTGCAAACTTACACTGACAAACATGTAAACAAACGTACAAAAATACTTTTAAACTAACAATCTTGCAAAGTTGCACTAACAAACGTTCAAACGTACCAACACACTTTTAAACTTGCAAACTTACACTGACAAACGTGTAAACAAACGTACAAACATTCTTTTTAACTAACAACTAACAATCTTGCAAAGTTGCACAAACAAACGTTCAAACAAACGTACCAACACACTTTTAAACTAACAAACTTGCAAACTTACACTGACAAACGTGTAAACAAACGTACAAACATACTTTTTAACTAACAAACTTGCAAAGTTGCACTAACAAACGTTCAAACAAACGTACCAACACACTTTTTCACTCACTCACACAAACCCTCACGCACTCACTCACGCACGAGTTGTACAAACGAAACACTAAACTGAGCCCAACAGGTTGCACGAATTGAACTCAGACCAACTAGTTGTACAAACGAAACATTAAACTTAACCGAACAGGTTGTACGAACTGAACTTAGACCAACTAGTTGTACAAATGAAACACTAAACTGAGCCCAACATGTTGCACGAATTGAACTCAGACCAACTAGCTGTACAAACGAAACACTAAACTTAACCCAACAGGTTGTACGAATTGAACTTAGACCAACTAGTTGTACAAACGAAACACTAAACTGAGCCCAACAGGTTATACGAATTGAACTTAGACCAACTAGTCGGACAAACAAAACACTATACTTTGACCAACACGCTGTACGAATCAAACTATAGACCAACTAGTCGTACAAACGAAACACTAGTTTGACCAACACGCTGCACGAATCAAACTATAGACACGAGTTGCACAAACGAAACACTAAATTTAGCCGAACATGTGGCACGAATTGAACTTAGACCAACTAGTCGTACAAACGAAACACTAAACTTAGCCCAACAGGTTGCACGAATTGAACTTAGACCAACTAGGCGGACAAACGAAACACCAAAACTTGGAAGGGAGGAAGGAAAGAAGGAAAAAAGGAAGGAAGGCAGGAAAGAAGGAAAAAAGAAGGAAGGAAGGAAAAAAGGAAGGCAGGAAAGAAGGAAAAAAGGAAGGAAGGAAAAAATTAAGGAAGGAAGGCAGGAAAGAAGGAAAAAAGGAAGGAAGGAAAAAAGGATGGAAGGAAGGAAGGAAGGAAGGCAGGAAAGAAGGAAAAAAGGAAGGAAGGAAAGAAGGGAAAAAAGGAAGGAAAAAAGGAAGGAAGGAAAAAAGGAAGGAAGGAAAAAGGAAGGAAGAAAGGAAAAAAGGAAGGGAGGAAGGAAGGAAAGAAGGAAAAAGGAAGGAAGGAAAAAGGAAGGAAGAACAGGCAATTCGACAGTTTATCACGTGACATCTCACCTCTTTCAGGTAATTCGACAGGTTATCGCGTCAAATCCCTCTTTTTGGAGCAAATTCGACAGGTTATCGCGAAGGAAAAAAGGAAGGAAGGAAGGAAGGAAAAAAGGAAGGAAGGAAGGAAAAAAGTAAGGAAGGAAGGAAGGAAGGAAGGTAGGAAAGAAGGAAAGAAGGAAAAAAGGAAGGAAGGAAGGAAGGAAAGAAGGAAAAAAGGAAGGAAGGAAGGAAGGAAAGAAGGAAAAAAGGAAGGAAGAAAGGAAAAAAGGAAGGAAGGAAGGCAGGAAAGAAGAAAAAAAGGAAGGAAGGAAGGAAAGAAGGAAAAAAGGAAGGAAAGAAGGAAGAAAAAAAGGAAGGAAGAAAGGAAAAAAGGAAGGAAGAAAGGAAGGAAAGAAGGAAAACAGAAGGAAGGAAAGAAGGAAAAAGGAAGGAAGAATAGGCAATTCAACAGTTTATCGCATGACATCTCACCTCTTTCTGGCAATTCGACGGGTTATCGCGTCAAATCCCTCTTTTTGGAGCAAATTCGACAGGTTATCGCGTCAAATCCCTCTTTTTGGAGCAAATTCGACAGGTTATCGCGTCAAATCCCTCCTTTTTGAGGGAATTCGACAGGTTATCGCGTGACATCGTACCCTCTTCTTGGAGCAAATACGACGCGTTGTCGCGTCAAATCCCTCTTTTTGTAACAAATTCGACAGGTTATCGCGTCAAATCCCTCTTTTTTGGAGCAAATTCGACAGGTTATCGCGTCAAATCCCACCTTTTTGAGGGAATTCGACAGGTTATTGCGTGACATCGCACCTCTTTCCGACAATTCGGCACGTTAACGAGCGACAAGAATTGAACTTAGACCAACTAGCCGGACAAACGAAACACTAAACTTATACCAACACGATGTATCGTTCGTTCATGAGACAGATGACATCCAATGGCACCCAACGGACATCAATGTAACTATTCAGAATAACGCCATTTACCGACCATGACAGATCTCTATTCGTCGACACACATCCGGGAAGGATGGAACCGTAGAGACCGTCATGACAGTCTAATAACTTCCGGTACGACGTTACTTCCGGCGTAGCGACCCTAGTAGAGGCCGCCATGACAGTCAAGTGACTTCCGGTACGACATCACTTCCGGCGCAGCGCCCCCTAGTGAATAATTGCCGTACTACAGCACTCTATCTATCTATCGAGTTGTGGTCTTCGACGTCGTGGTCGTGCCGACAAGTGGATCGGAAAATTTCTATGTCGAAACTAAAACAAAACAGTCATAAGGAGGCAGCTAAGGAAAAGCACGTTACATACCTTCGTTTTCAAGGGGCGGCCATCTGTTCGGATTCACGTCCAACGATCCGACCATGGGACTCGTATGCGGTATCGCTTCTTTTAACGGAAAACATATGTATATGAAACACCCATCTTTCAACGTAACAAATCCATATTTACAAATAGTGCGAGCGACCAGACACGATACGACCTTCTCGAGATTCGAAAAAGGAATGACCAGAATCGTCGGAAGCACGGTATATACACTAGTTGGGGTTAAGCTCGCGAAAATTTATACAACCACCTTGGTGGTTGTTTCAATTTTCGCGAGCTTAACCCCAACTTTTTTTTCCCTATCTAACCTAATTAGATATTTTTACCCACTAGATGGCGTCATCATGTGATGTAGTACGTCATTTATCCACTAGGGGGCGCTGCATCGGAAGTGATGTCGTACCGGAAATTGACTGTCATGGCGGCCTCTACTAGGGACGCTACGCCGGAAGTATCGTCGTATCGGAAGTTACTTGACTGTCATGGCGGTCTCTATGGAAGTGTGTCGACGAATAGAGATCTATCATGGACGGTAGATGGCAATACTCTGACTAATTACATTGGTGTCCGTTGAGTGGCGCCGGATGTCACCTGTTTCGTAAACGCACACAGTTTTATATTAACGGAAGTCACGTGCTGTACGTTCGGTCTGCTTGAATATGCAAATGAGATGACGCCGAAAACTAGTGTATATACCGTGCTTCCGACGAATCTGGTCATTCCTTTTTTGAATCTCGAGAAGGTCGTATCGTGTCTGGTCGCTCGCACTATTTGTAAATATGGATTTGTTACGTTGAAAGATGGGTGCTTCATATACATATGTTTTCCGTTAAAAGAAGCGATACCGCATACGAGTCCCATGGTCGGATCGTTGGACGTGAATCAGAACAGATGGCCGCCCCTTGAAAACGAAGGTATGTAACGTGCTTTTCCTTAGCTGCCTCCTTATGTTTTGTTTTAGTTTCGACATAGACATTTTTCGATCCACTTGTCGGCACGACCACGACGTCGAAGACCACAACTCGATAGATAGATAGAGTGCTGTAGTACGGCAATTATTCACTAGGGGGCGCTGCGCCGGAAGTGATGTCGTACCGGAAGTCACTTGACTGTCATGGCGGCCTCTACTAGGGTCGCTACGCCGGAAGTAACGTCGTACCGGAAGTTATTCGACTGTCATGACGGTCTCTACGGTTCCATCCTTCCCGAAAGTGTGTCGACGAATAAAGATCTGTCATGGTCGGTAGATGGCGTTATTCTGAGTAGTTACATTGATGTCCGTTGGGTGCCATTGGATGTCATCTGTCTCATGAACGTACGATACATCGTGTTGGTCTAAGTTTAGTGTTTCGTTTGTCCGGCTAGTTGGTCTAAGTTCAATTCTTGTCGCTCGTTAACGTGCCGAATTGTCGGAAAGAGGTGCGATGTCACGCAATAACCTGTCGAATTCCCTCAAAAGGGTGAGATTTGACGCGATAACCGGTCGAATTTGCTCCAAAAAGAGGGATTTGACGCGATAACCTGTCGAATTACCTGAAAGAGGTGAGATGTCACGCGATAAACTGTCGAATTGCCTGTTCTTCCTTCCCTTTTCCTTCCTTCCTTTTTCCTTCTTTCCTTCCTTCCTCCCTTCCTTTTTTCCTTTCTTCCTTCCGTTTTTCCTTCCTTCCTTTTTTCCCTTCTTTCCTTCCTTCCTTTTTTCCTTCTTTCCTTCCTTCCTTCCTTCCATCCTTTTTTACGTATCCAGGACACAGTAGCACACAGCAGCGTCGGTTTTGTAGTGTGCTGAAAAAATGACCAAATAAACTTCTAGAATGAAATTTTACGGGGGAATTTGAACTCACTGTTGATGACATCACAGGATGGGATTACCTTTTTGCGCGAAAATTCAAAACAATGACTAACCAAATCACTACCTGTATAACCAACTCACCTCGCGCACAAAATTACTGCGCGTACCATGACGTTACTGTTGATAATGTCACATAATGGAATTATATTCAGGCGCGCAAGTTCAAAACTATGGCTAACCAAATCACTACCTGTTTGACCAAATCACCTCGCGTACAAAATTACTGCGCGTAGCAGTTTGATGACGTCATACAGGGTGCGCATGCTCACGCTCGCAACAAACAAACATGTCCAGACACGTCTCGAGTACGGGTTTTATAAGAGACATGAATTTAGGTACTACCGTACGGAAATGATACCAAAGGTATAATTCCAAGATGGTCGCTCTGTTCGAAAAAACGAGGCTATAGGTTCTGATATAACATAGTCCTATATGTAGTCTACATTTCGTATTGATTACTTCAGATAAAACGACCTCCGCTGAATTTATAATCCTTTTATTATATAAATTACGCCTTATTATAACACCACATTTTAAACAAACATGTCATCGTCAACCAAATAAGGGCTCGATCCTTGGCGGAGGCTCGGCCTACGGGCCAAGCAATCTTGTCTGTGTGATATATTCAAATGTTGTTCGGTATATTTTTTTTTTTTTCAAAAAAAGTCGTCAAATACCTTTACAATAATAGCTCCTATCCTTTAACATGGAAAATTCCCTATCTTTTAACATGGGGTAAAAATGGCCTATCCTTTAACCCGGGAGCGTCCTGGGGGAAATCCCTATCTTTTAACATGGGGTAACAATTCCCTATCCTTTAACCCGGGAGCGCCCTGGGGGAAAATCCCTATCTTTTAACATGGGAACCGGAACTACTTTCTTCCTTTTCCTTCGAGGCGCTCCAACTGCTGATTAACCTTGGTGCGCCCCGAAGGAAATCCCTATCTTTTAACATGTGATTTCTTCCAATCATAATCATTCCTCTACGCTAGACCACCTATATAATTACTCCCATGTTTTGTTAAGTTACAAATCCTTTTGTACATGTAAATTATAGAAGTTATGTATTTGTTTGTTTTTTATTTTGGTCTTTCACGAGAAAAGCACATCCAAAACATTACAATTTATCAATAACATGCATTTAGTAATTTATACTTCTATATCCATACATTTTGTAGAACAATTTTGTAAATTTATTTTCCGTTTCATTTAATTAATTCACTTCGTCTTACTTTGCATGATTCAATTCAAATACAGTCAGGGTTGGCAGCTTGGTTTCTGACAGGACAGTCTACAAATTGTTTGCACGTTGATGACACTGAAGCCAAAGAGGTTTCGCTTCAAAACCACAGTTGCAAGTAGTTGAAAGGCCATAATCATTTTTGTTTGTTAAATCAAGCCAGGAAATCCATAATAAAATGTCTTTGTTGCTCTCATAAGAGATATGACTAACTGCTGGAATCTTCTTCTAAAGACTTACAGTGACTCAGCCAGCCTTTAGACAAGTTTAGCCAGCTTGCAGTGGCACCTTGCATTCCAGCTAAATAACAAAGGGGATATTGATCCTTGGATGGTAACAGGTGGTAATCCACCCTCTGAGTAAACTGTAGAACTTTGTGGACACTGCCATGGTTTTCACCCACTGCCAGCCAAATGGCCTCCTCGTTAATTAGCAGTGTTAGGTGAATGACACGTTGAGATCACAACTAAGGCATTGGGTATTTTGCATGGTTTACTATTGAATTCCTCAAACTATGTTTTGTTTACCTATCAGTGAAAAATTGCAAAACTTGTTATTTATTTTATATTTTTCGAATAAAATTACTTTGTGACTTTATTTCCTGTAACCTTCTTTCCAGCCCATCTGTGTTCTACCTGTACGTAGTTAATAAGTTGACACTTGTAAATTGTCTATTTGTTTGTTATGTACTACACTTTTACAATATATATATATACACTAATAACTTTGCCACTCTCAGGTCACAACTGGGCAAATGACCTTTTCGCACTTGAGTATTTGACAAATGACCATTGGGCAAAAGACCGTGCAACACATTTGTACCTGTTAATTAAATTAAAAAGTTACATACCACACACACACATATAATATCATATAATATTATATATATATATATATATATTGACGGGTAGTAGTAGTTTGACAAATAATCTGACTCATTCCATATTCCAATTCATGACTTTGTTTGACAGCTTCAACACAAAGACGCGAACTACCTCAACACCACTGCAGCCATCACATATGACAAGATCTGTGGTGGTTCTATCGAGCATCAGTGGTCGTAACAAAGGCAGCTCAGGTGTCCAGTCACTTCCTGAGGCTGGATGCAGCTCAGGACAGTTAGAACAAATGTAAGTATTAATTTATGCTGCTATGCAAACGTGATATATATACGTATAAATCATAGCATAATAATTGGAAGATATGCAAACATATGTGATTGGTTTTAACAATTATGTTTTATTCTGACCAATCTTATATGGGTACAGTTACACCATCTTTGATTGATAGGGCTTTTGTGAAACTTTCAATTACATTGTACATTTCATTTGCAGTTCACGTTTTGAACTTAATGTTGTATTTATTTAATTTGGAATGTTTCTGTTGCAAACATAAATTCGTATATGCAAGTAAATATACGTGAGACAATATAGCCAAGCCTCAGAATGACTGTACTTTCATAATAATCATACCTATGCAGTGGCGAAAATGTTTCAATAGCACCTCCTCCCCATCTTCCGATATCACCACTCCAGCCGAGACAGCCAAGCGGCTGAAGTTATAGTTATGGCAGCTCGGTAGCAACAAAATTTAGAGTACACCATTTGGTTCGGCCGCCAGTGGAGGTTGTTGTGCCCCCCAGGCTCGATTTCTGGATCCACCCCTGTATGTGATAGTTTTGTTTGTCTGCATGAGGATTTTGCAGTAATGGGTGTCCTTGTTAATCACAATCACAATACTTTATTGTCCCTTGGGAGGGAAATTCATTTGGAGTGTAGAGCAGCATATTAAGACAAGTAAAACAAATGTACATAAATTGCATAGTGTTGTTAGAAATGCATGTGAATTAAAGTAGACAATGTAAAGCTAAAACATTTTATTGAAACTATTTAATGAGATTTACTACAAAATTATTAAAAGCACAATACAACTACAGGTACAATCACTGCACTTAATATGTATAATGTAATAATTGTTAATATCACATACACATCATATGCACATAAAATGCAAAGCAACAATACAAAAAAAAATTAGAAAGACGTTGAAAAAATGTCAGTTACATATAAAAAACAAACATTTACTTTTATCACGATTCTTTGTTGCAAAAAACAACACTAGTACATTTGATATCAAATGTTAGTTGTAGTTTATACATGCCTTATATGTTTACAACTCACAAAATTAGGGACTAAACAATTATGTGTATTTAAAAAAAATAAAAAATTATGCCCATAAAATGTAAACCAATGAGAACAAATTACTTTAGATGTTTAGTTGAACAAATGTAATATGTAATATCAAATACAAATATATATATTACGATTCTTTGTTAAAAAAACATCAATATGATATAAAATTAGAAAATTGTGTAGTTTGTGCAATGCTTGGTGTGTTTACAACTCGCAAAAATAGTGACGAGACTAGACAGGGTCATCGCCATGTGACTAAGAATAACATATACAATCACTACATGCTACATTGCTCCAGTTTACTCAGCTGTATGAAGAGTACCTGCTACAGACAGTGGTGGATAGTCTTCGCATATTAATTTCAGTGTGGCTGAATGCTTCCCACATCAGTCAAGATGGTGTTTTCGATTTAACAGGTCTGCCAGTGTAAAGCGCTTTGAGCAATCCTGAGGACTTGATACTACACCATATCAGAACTAACCGTACACAAGAGTTGTTTAATTATCATGAGAAATGAAAATGTAATGTAAATTATCTGTGAAAATATAAAACAGTGATAAAAGAATAATTTAGAAAATTATATGTGGCATGAAAAATATATAACAGTCCTCATGATATATAGATAATTTAAATAAGTAAAATGCTGCTGTCAGTGTATCAACAGATTGTTGTTGAAAAATGTGAAAAGGCTTTCAATACCATTACCTTGGTACTTCATCACAAACTTGTGTTGTACATAACAAGTGCCTGGTGTATGTTGTAAGAACTCGGCTGGCTGCCACTGACTATCAGCAACACAAAGACAATGAAACCCTACCACTGTAACAATGCTGGATAATTAATGTATTTTTATGGACACTGCTAAAAGTTATAGTTGAATTGAATACAAATACCGTGTATTATTGACTTTTGATAAATGTGTTGTCACATATAAAAATATCATACATGTCAGAGCCATGCTAATTGTCACTTTTTCTCCGGTATAGGTAGATGCAGATGTACAGCAAAAAGTCAGGAAGCTGATATGCAGTACCATCAAAGACAGTGGAAACATACAGTGATGCCATCGATATCTAAACTGATGTAGTTCACCGAAGAATGCTCGACACTGAACCTCTCTCTCAGCATTGGAAGTTGTTGTTCGAATACTCATGCCATATCTGCCAGACCCTGGCACCCACCGTTCCATCACCAAATGCAGAGCTAGTCAGGTGTCACCACATTCTTATGTCCAGCAACCTGCATTCTATATTGGTTTCCAGTCAGTCAAGCTAACTGACTGATCTGGAAGCCAGTGTACACCCCATCGGCACTGGGGAATCTGTCACGAATGCAACACACGACACAATTGGGATCACTTGGTGGACATTCACATTTAATATGCAGCATATTGCATGGCTGTAGAATCGTGTCCGAGATCCTGGACATGCAACTGCCCAGTATGCCATATTAACTTGGAGAGCTAGTAGTACTAATCACACTAGTTCAATCTCCTGTAAAGAAAAGCATATATTCAGTAAACAAAAACAGGCATCATAGTAGTGTTGGGAGTAAATAATTATGGAGTAGTTCATTGTCATAATCAGTAAATATAAAATATTGTTTCATGTATGATCTGCAGCATTTCACAAGAAAAAAGGCAGCAAGAAATGTTCTACTACAGCTGCATCTATACATTTTGATATCTTAGGAACAGTCAGTGTTTATCGGGTGGAGAAAGGGGGTGGTTTGATAGAGCATGCAGACATTAGTGGAATATGCAATTTTTCAAAACGGTGAACAATTTTAACTATTTTTCTTTACTAGATATTCATTGTCATTACATCAATTTTAAATTGTTCAATTTCATTACAGTGACGCTTGATCTTAGTCGATATTATAGACTGATTTGAATTCTGCTAAACAGTAAAGCATCAGTAAAGTGCATTTATATATTTTTTTGTTTTCAGTATATAAATTCATGTAATTGTCTGCCATGTGTAACTATTACACATATTCATGTTTGACATTTTAAGCCTGAGGTTGAGTGATCAAGGTGAATGTTGGAAATGACAAAATGAGGTGTTATTGTGATGCTAACAGTGTATTTTCCTCGTCAAGCATTCAAAGGTTCCTTGGATTGATTAGGCGAAATATAGCATATAAAGAAAAAGAACTAATAATACCGCTGTACAAAACAATAGTTAGGCCTCATTTAGAATATTGTATACAGGCGTGGAGGCCATACCGCAAGAAGGACATAGATATGCTAGAAAGCGTACAGAGGAGAGCGACTAAAATGATACAAAAACTGAGGGATCTTAGTTATGAAAAACGCCTAAAAGAATGTGGTTTAACAACACTAGAGACCAGGAGATTGAGAGGAGATCAGATAGAAGTGTTTAAAATATTGAATGGTTATGAAAATATTGATAGAAATATAGTTTTTTCAATTAAGAAAGATAGAAGGACAAAAGGACGTGAAGTTACATTAGCAAAGGAGCAGAGTAGATTAGATATAAGAAAGTTTTCATTTTCACAAAGGACTGTAAATGAATGGAACAGATTATCTGCTGATTGTGTGGGTGCTAGTAGCGTGAATATGTTTAAAAATAAAATCGACACATACCTCAGACGGGCGGGATACACATAGATAAAAGGGTCGGACTCTCGATAAGCCAAAGGGCTTCCTTGTCCACCTGCCACCTAGAGTTAATTCTCTGGATGACAATCTTGTTCAATCTTGTTAAAGATGATTAGCAAGATCATCTGTCTGACCCGATACTCGATCGACTTAGAACAGTCGCTATGCAAGACGAAAAGTACAAAACTCTCATTGACAACGTCCAGAATGGCTTCCCGTCTTCAAGAGACAAAGCAAACGCTAGTGTCATACCATTCTGGAACATCAGAAACGAGCTGTCAGTGGACGACGGGATAGTCCAGTATGGACCTCGTATTGTCGTGCCCAAGTCAGCTCGACGTGAAGTCTTAGCGCGTCTTCATGACTCGCACCAAGGGACCGATAGAACGAAACGCAGGGCGAGACAAACGTTTACTGGCCTGGCATTAGTAACGATATTGCTACGGCAGTGGCAAGTTGCAATAAATGCCAAGAACTCCGACCTTCTCAGCAACGCGAACCACTGAGATCAGAACCTCTACCAAACAGGGTGTTTGAAGATGCGTCAGCAGACTTCTTCCACTACGCCGGACGAGATTATCTCGTCTATGTAGATCGACTCTCGGGATGGCCTGTGGTCTTCCATTTCCCAAAGGCTAAGACTACATCACGCCACACCATCTATGCATGCCATCAGACCTGCCATATTTTTTGGTTGCAATCTGTATTTTTGACCTAAAATTCCGTAAGAATCTGTATCAATCCGAATCATTCATGTATACATATTTATTGCGCATACCATAACTACATATGGCATGGGGTGCAGGTTTAGCCAGTTTCAGCATCTCAGCTGACACAGCCAACTGGTGGCAGGGGCTGTCGATGTTCAGTTTACACTGAAGGTATGCAGTAATGGTGTCCGCATTCAAGCTGTGGCGGGCGTCTGTGTGTATTTTTCGCAAGATGGAAAACAGCCTATCTACATCAGCATTGCTGTGTGGGAGGCAGAGAAGTGGTGCCATCACCTTTGCCAACAGCGGGAAGCGTAGGCCTGCAACGGCGTCTTGATTGAGAGGATCTCAAACCAGACTTGGTCGATCTGCCGCGCTTGGCCATCCTCCTCCAGCAGGATGAAAGTCCTCATACTCATCTTTCAGCTGTTCGGCATCAACGTCGAGGGCGAAGCGGGCTGCCAGACGAACAATCGGCTCGTACGTGAGGTTCACACGGGCTGCAGGGTCGAGAACACTAAAGTCGCGCAGCACCTGGTCGCCGAACGGAAACTTTGCGACCACCTTGCGCACAACCGCACAGTAAAATGCGCGCACATCGTTTATGAACGAAGTGTGAAAATATCACCTCCGCTCGAGTCACCTCGCTGGCAGCGTCGGTAGAGTTCGTCTGCGGCTTGAAGAACGCCCTCACGGTTGCCCTTTCCTCGTGATTTTTCAAATTCGTTTTGTGTAGATTCGACTTTAAGTGCTCGTTGACGTCGTACACGCCTTAGGCGGCCATCTTAACATCGCGTGAGCATAAACTACACCTAGCAGACTGCTCGCCTGCTTTATTTGATACAATCATTCCTCCAAACTTCTCTAACCATTCTTTTTGAAACTTTCCACTACACTTTCGCCGTTTCGCAAGAGAAGCCATTTTGAAACGTGATTTCCCGCCGTTGAAACGCTGTTTCCCGCCGTTGAGTCGCCTGTCGCATTTTTCAGAACTACACTTTACGAGCGCGCTATCTATTGGCTATTGCGCGCTACAACGAACTAAATCACTGACCATTATCGGTGATTCAGTTCGTTCTTTCGATGAAGTTAGTCACTAAAATAAACGATTACTTCATTGCATCAAAAGCTGTTTTTATTTTCGACTGATATGACTTCAATATGGTTGTGTGACGCATACAAGTAAATAGTGTGGCTATATAAAAAAAAAATTCTTCTAAATTTCATTGAAATCCGTATCAAAATGGAGTACGGCCGTATTACTAAAAAAATCGTTAAAATCCGTATCGGATACGGGTAATCCGCATCAAATGGCAGGTCTGCATGTCGACGTGCATTCGTGGAGCTTGGAGTCCCAGTGCGATTTAGATCTGATGGTGGTCCTCAGTTCGCGTCTCGTGAGTTTAACCAGTTCTTAAAACGCTGGGGCGTTCGTCCCGCACCATCCACACCACATTACCACAAATCGAACGGACATGCTGAGGCTGCGGTGAAAACAATGAAAAAACTCACTGCAACAACAACCGTGAATGGAGATCTGGACGATGAGAATTTCCAGCGAGGACTTCTAGAATACCGCAATACTTCTCGTGCAGGTGGCCTCTCCCCTGCACAAATCCTTTTTTGGACACCCACTGCGATCGGCAGTAGCCGCACACCGACAATCGTTTGCAAGCAAGTGGCAGAATGTGGCGGATAAGCAAGATGCTGGCTGCCGGCAAACACTTGCACGGGGCGAAGAGCGTTACAACAGACAATCCCGTCCTCTATCACAGCTACGCATTGGCGCACAAGTAAGATTGCAAAATCCCCTTACAAAAAAAGTGGGATAAAGTAGGCGGTATCGTCGGAATTGGCAGACACCGCGACTATCATGTGAAACTGCCCAGTGCACGGTATATTCGGGAGAGAACGATGTTTGTATCCACAATACTGCGGAAGGTAGCAACACTGGCCACGTTGAACGAGACATTCCATCGTCCTCCGAACTGCGACGTAGCAAACGTCAGAAGATGCCTACCAGTAAACTGCGATTCTAAGTCCTCCAATGTTCGGACTTAAAAAAAAGAAGAGAGGAGAGCATTGGTTAGTCTCCCCTCAAATAATGGGACCTCCCGTCTTTGACGAGTGACCACGAGGAAGATCAACATCGCTTAACAGTGATTTGGTGGCTCACGCTATTATATAACAATTTACCGTGTCTGGTACGTAATAAACAATGTTTGGTTCTGTTGCTATGTCTCATTGAGTATAACCTTTAACAATGCTAGATGCAAATATGCAATAAGGTTTATTAAAAGACATGAAAACTAGTTGAGGCGTGAAGCCCTTGCCAAGGAGATACTAACCATTACGTAGTACAAGGAACCCGCGGCGGCCACCAACAGCAGTGACCCCTCATTCCCTGATCAGTTGAACGACTTTTACAGCAGATTTGACAAGCTTAACTATTCACCAGAGCAGCGCCCACTTCCAGCAGGTACCTCTCTGTCTCCGCCCTTCATAGTCCAGGAAGCTGAGGTGAGGAAACTTTTCAGGAGACAGAGTACGCGGAAGGCTTCGGGTCCAGACAACATGTCCACATCTACCCTGAAGAACTGCGCCGACCAACTCTCCGCGGTGTTTACGGACATCTACAACTCCTCTCTCCAGCAGTGCAGAGTTCCAGTCTGCTTCAAAACTTCCACTATCATGCC
>CM034540.1:38307336-38374729 GCA_020002185.1 Paraescarpia echinospica | reverse complement strand
TATATATATATATATATATATATATATATATATATATATATATACATATATATATATATATGTATTATATATACACACATATATATATATATATATAATGAGTATACATGTATGTTGGTAGGTAAGCCATCCAAACAAATTAGGAGAATGCGGTGCTTGGCTATATTTTCCCGCAATATGCACTGTTCAGAATAGTTGCAGCAATTGAAGGCGACTATATTTCAATAATATATTTATGGCAGTTTCTTGTGTTGTGCCTATTTGGGATTTAAACCCCAGTCTCGGACGACGTATCCTGAAAAACCTTATGATATAACCAGTGTTTACACCCATTGAAGCGTTGACAAATAGCTGTCACAAATCTATAAAACTCAAGTTAACGCAATTTGCATATATTCTATATTGTCCTCTGCATAATTAGCTTTGGATCCTATCTCCATCCTTAAATTAAACTTCATCATTTCGTTCATCAGAAACTGACCTCATCGATAGTTTGGCGTGAATTGATGCTAGATCTTACCAATCATGCATTTGACACCTTCGTCTGTCCTGTCCCAGCGCTACATTGCCTATATAGGTACATATGTTGTTCTCCTCAATTAATTTTCCTTTTCGTTCGTTTGCAGGGGTTTTGCCTTCTTTACATTTATTATGTGACGATCGGTTGATCTTCTTCTGCCTATGTTTGTATGTAAGCAGGTATTGTCTGCAAAGTCCAGGCCACCAAAGTGTTTAGAGCATGTCCACTGCACGCCAACTGGAGCAGTTTCGCTGTTTCTTCCATTACCCAAAATATCGTTGTGATAACGACTAATGGAGGTAGATTGCACCCTTCTTTCATACCGGTCTTCAAATGTCTCAGAAAGATTTTCATTATGAAAAACTTGGTAAGTGGGGTTTTCGTACAATTGTTAGATTAGAACTAAAACGTTAGTATTATTTCATATATACTTATATATATATATCGATATATATATATATATATATATATATGTTGATTGTTCCAGCAATTAATGTTCCAACTGGCCAGGCAAACATTTGCTCATCAGAACGAACAGCAATGTATGCGTTTAGACATATAGGATCTATACCAATGGCAGTTTTGACGTTCAACAAACACAACTAGACTAAACAGGATACTAAACATCGATTGCGAGGTAACTGATTGGCTTCCTCTGGTGTTTCGCACAGTCCAAATTTAAAAGGTCCTGGCAATCTTTTCTAATTTGGGTTCGTGTTATTCTTCCGGTGGCTTTGTGTGTACACAACAGGCGGTGTTGTGACTGTTGCTAATTAATTTCTCAATAACAGCTGCTTGAACAATTCACGACATTGTCTGTCGTTTCCACGCAAGGCCCCCACAATGATGCATTGTCGCTGAATATCAGAACCTGATACAATTACAAAACATTCTCAGCACTATCCAGCATTTGCATTGTGCAAACAACCAGAGGGAGCCAATTAGTTATCACGTATCCGATGGTCAACATCCTCTTGATCCATGGGTGATGGCATTAGAAGAGATATTGGATTAAGGCAGGGATTGGCAAACTGCGGAGCTATTTCATGCGGCCCGCGGACTAAAAGCGAGATTGCACCCAATGCGGCCCGCGGGATGACGGCAGTTGGTGGACCTTCCATGGTCGGAAAAACCTACTATATATTATTTAAACAAACATTTATAGAGCGCCGTGTGTCCGGATAACAAATCTGCTCAAAGGCGCTGACAATCGTAGAGTATAAGTAAAATACATTAAATGACCTAAAACATATTAAATAGAAATATTAAATAGAAAGGTAAACGAAACTAATTTAAAAGTAGCATATAAAAATTACATGAAATGTCAGTTAGATAAACCTGAATAAAAATAAATATATATATTTACAAGTGTATATATTATACATAAATTAAAAGAATTAGCCGTTTAAATACCTAAAATAATGTGCTTAAATAAAATAAAATAAATACATATAATATGCTAATTTATAAAAATTATAATAAATAAATAAATAACTGCAACCTAAGAAAGTACATAACCGAATGTCAACATTGCACAAATGTCACTGATGCGGACTGCAAAGTTCTTTGAAGGCCTGTCGAAATAAGTGTGTCTAAGAATGATTTGAAAGTGGCAACGCAGTTTGCATGCCTGACTGAAAGAAAGAAAGCCTGTGTGGCAAGTAAATGAAAGTGCCAAACGTAATTAGCGTTATCGTGAAGACTGTGAACTACATTGTACTCGTGACCTAAACCACCGGCAATACCAACACGTTCTTGCCGATATAAATGCACAATATTAAGACCTCCTCGACTTCTCCGAAGTACGCTGGATGATGTGAGGTGTCATGGTGCACCGCGTGGACGACCATAGCGACAATTTGATTGGAATATGGGGACAGACCGGATAAAAGCACCAAACGTTTTCCACAGCTTCCTTAGGGTTGGGTGCTTTGTGGGTCCATTATTTGTCATCCCTATCACACAAAATCAGCCGTTTTACTACATGTCTCCATAGGATAGGGATACAATCAGGGTAACGTCACCAAACGTTTGTTATTATGTATCAACTACCATACCGTCAGGTAGTTTAAATATAGCTTAATTTTAAGTTATATATTGTGTATGTATTGTACCAGTGCAAGTGTATAGTCTGGGGAATGCTATTTATAAGTTTATAACTTCTTGCATTTTCCGTCAACATTTCCTTATTGTTCATTGCTTAACTATATGTTTTCAATGTTCCACTGTTTATGGTGGATCAGCTTATAAATATGCATGTTTACACCTTATTTGAAATTACACTTTGTACTTATGTTGAATAAATTCAATTCAAACGTTTTCTCTGTTTCGTCTTGTTAGTATCTTTAACCTTTCGAACGGAGTCAGAACATTGTTCAACCCTTATCAACCGAAATCTGCCGTTTTACCATATTTCACCATTGTGTATGGATGCAATCACCAAATGATTTTGTTCTGCATCCTTTGGATATTAACTTTAGCTATTTGAACGGCATCAAAACATTTATTGGTTGGGTCGATTATTTGTCACCTCTAATCAATTAAAATATCGGCCGTTTTACCACATTTCTTCATTGGATAAGGGTGCAGACTGACTTACATCATGAACAGTGTTTCATTGATTCCATATGCTATTAACTTTCACTTTTTTGATAGGAGTCACCAATTTGTGTGGGTGGGTCCATAATGTACCTCCCGTGAGCCGAGATATGCTGTTTTATTGGATTTCGCCATATTTCAGTACAGCATGTATTATTTGGAAACGGCAAGTCTACTAGACGAAAATATATAAATATCATGTGTAGATCTTTGCGCCATTTCTTTAGTTTGCCATAGAATACAAGATCATACAGCACTTGCGTGATTTTTCAATATACACTACAGGGTGTCATGACAGACTCCTCACGTCCCATGTCCAGCTCCAGCAATCTGCAATGGGTGTCTGCTATTGGACCAGTATACTGGTCAACCAAATAATCAAAACATGAAATATTATTGTTTATTGAAGCAACACAAAATAGTTGACTCTGTTATCTTAATATGGCATATATTTATTCAAAGGGAGACAAAAATGTTATGACCCACCCAACAAAAAGAATGCTGACTCCGATCTAAAAGTGAAATCTTATTGTTCAAGGATGCACATAAAATAAGTGGTGCTTTTTTCCAGTCTGTCCCCATCAAGTTGCTAAGGTACCTGACTACGAGCAGAAACATGAGATTAGTTCATGCAACAGAAGATATATATTTGACGTAATTCACTGACCCTATACTGATGTGTGATTTTGCATTTCTGTCGGCATCATGGTGCACTTCAAGCTGCTGAATGTTCAACTTCAGGGAGGAGAACATCTCTTTAATGAGATTTTCCACTTCGACTCCTGTTTCGAGATCACAAAGCTACTATGGGAGGCACCACTGCACAACGTCAACAGTGAATACGTCTCAATACTACATCCAAAAAAACCTGAAAGTCCGGATACGTGCGCAGTCTTCAGAGTGATGAGACGAGAGCTAAGGACTTGCAATGAGGAGTTGCCCTGATATTCCAACCTGTTCCAGGTGGTATTCGACGACGGGTCGTTCCAAATGCAGATGGAGTTCATTTGCACTCATTGGCACTCGAACCGACCCCAACGGTAGTTATGTCACATGCACTTACGGAATTCTATCCTGGTTTGATGAAACACGCCAATCGCATTTTGCAATCTGTTTGGCACTTGTAACTTACGCGTGTAAGCAATAATTTTTGAAGATGAAGTTCGTAAAATGAAAAACGAGGACCCTGCTAATCGACCGACGGCCACGTAGATAACGCTATAATAATAATAAATAATAATAATGGATTGTTGTTGAATATCGTTTTACGCAAAACACTCCGTGTGATTCTAGGCCTAAATATCATCCATACACACATATGTACATAACATAGACTATACAACTACAAAGAGAAAGCATAGACCGCCTAGACTGGCGGGAACGCCTGTCGGAACAGATATGTCTTTAAACTAGATTTAAAATCCGACAGAATACGGAGATTTCGAAGATTGACACGCAGTGAATTAAAAACAGTGGGTGCGATAAACCCGAAAGAGCGCTCACCAACAGATTGAAGGTTAGGTCTTATACAGAGCGCAGTACTTCACAGCGTAAGAGCTTCGCGTTCTCGACTCATAGAGCCCGGGTTCGAATCCTATGTGGCGGTTTCGAACCTTGGGCAATCTACATTGCTTCAGTTCTCTCAGCTGTATGAATGAGTACCTGGCTATAGACAGTGGTGGGTATTTGTGTACGAATATTCTTCGCGCATTAATTACAGCATGGCTGAATGCTTCCCTGAGAAGTCGGGATGGTGTTCGATTGAATAGGTCTGCCAAGGAGTAAAGTGTAAAACCCTTTGAGCAGTCCTGAAGATTGAACACTGCGCTATATAAGAACATACCTTTACTTTACAGGTTGTATGGATGATAGGACTTGATACGGAATTGAACAGATCTTAAAAATAATGTGATATCGCACAGGTAGCCAATGCAGTGATTTTAGAAGTGGCACTGAGCAAGAAATACGAGGATATCGTATAACTATCCTTGCCAAATACTTTTGATCACACTGTAGTAATGTCCTTGCTAGCGTTATTTTTTATTTTAAAGGAGGGAATTGCAATAGTCAAGTCTGATTCTAACATTAGTTGTTGCAATAGTTTTTAAAAATGTAATATACCGGCGTATACGGATAAGATCACGGATTAGAGACTTTTAACAGCTTCTCGCTGAATGACCGGGGGTGCGTGGGGTTTGATATATACATGCGCAGAGCAATGCCGAAAGGTTAGGTGGGAATGACTCGTCAAATTGACGGTACACAAAAGTTGCCATCTTTATTGGCATCGGAACTTTACCGGCAGCCAATGGAGTTCCTGCAACATTGGCGTCACATGGTCTCACTTTCGTTTTTCGGAAAGAGCCGTGCTGCACACTAAACAAGAGGAACAAGTCTGCAGTCAGATGTTGGGTACACGGTTGAGCAGCTATACCACCATTCTTTACACTAGTCAAAACCCCACTTGATATGTCCAACTACATCCATCCTGAGGCTCCCTCCAAATAACTGCATCCCTTGAGACCTCAAACGCAACTCATTTCACTCGAGAGTTCCCTCCGCCGGGGAGGGGTAGGTGGAGTGCGTACGCACCCATCCCATCCCTAATAGGCCCACCTGAAATGTGAGGCCCGATGACTTAGTCCAAGTCATTTATATGGCCCTCCATTCCAAAAGATTGCCGGCCCCTGCTCTTGAGTCACAGGCTAAGGGAGTAAACCCTGACCGAAAATCAAGTCCGTCAACGGCGGATCAGGCGGAAATAGGGGGCACATTCTCTCAACGGCTGTCAAAGCGGCATTCTACAATTGCACAGGTTCTCCTGGTCATTGTACCCAGGCAATGGTTTTGTCAAGACAGTGTGGAGTCTATTGTATGTATATTTGGTGTAAAAACCTGGCTCTCACCATTGGGGACTGTTTATCCCACGTAACTCTTAGATCACGTTATGCCGGTCCCGTCTCAATTTGAGACATAAAAGAACCACTGTGTTCGACAAGCACCTTGGCAGTGACCACCCTCAGTGCCAGCATACAAAGGTCGGTTTGGCGATAATATTCTGAAAAAGGCTGACTAGTTGAATGAGATCTCATAAGACCATTACATTGCAACCATAATAATAATACAGACTAGTCAGTTAATAGAACGTTGCCGAGCGCTGGAAGCAACTAGAACTAAGAACTGGAACAATTATGCAGTAGTATTTCCACTCAAACCGAAGTCACGCACAGGCCCTTTCATGAATTGATCACCACGACACAAGCTCTTTAGCGACAAAGTAGTGGCAACGGGAGCAGGATTGCGGATCTGGAAGCTTCTAGTTACGAACTGGCACAAAGGCTGCAGTTATGCTTGACTGGGGCAGAAATGTAGTTCGGTGTTCGTAACTGCGTGTGAGCAGCACTTTAGGATCGCTCTGCCCACCCCTAGTTTAAGGAAGGGTTTAGAAAATGTTGCCTAGACTGCCTCACCGCAACCTGGCTGGACAGCCGCATTCTGTGGGATCTCGAACTATGCGGTCAAAAAACAAGCAAGCAAACGATGAAACCCGCAACTTGGAACATTGGAATCCTTATGGACAACCCTAACAACGAAATACCACAATGCGGAACTGCAATCAATGCTCTTGAACATCGACGATTAGACATGTATATCGCTGCCTTTAGTGAGACGCGCAGAGTAGAAGAAAGACTTAAACTTAAAGAGCGCAGTGGTGGCTACGCCTTCGTTTGGAAATGGAAATCACAGGTCGATCGTGGGATTCGTGGAGTTGTTTTTGCCATCCAAAACGAGCTGGTGAACTGTCTCAAAGAACCTCCTAATGGAATCAATGAATGACTCAAGACACTCCATATTACACTAAAAGAAATCAATCAGTCACCATCATTAGTGCGTTTGCACCAATCCTACACTCTAACGTCGAGGTTAATGAAAACTTGTATACAAATCAGGACAGAGTCATGTCTGCTGTGCCTGTTTGCTCCAAGATAATCCTGCTAGGAGACGTTGATGACAGAATCGGGAATAGTCACGATATATGGCATGACACAACTGGAATGCAGGGGATAGGCAAATAAATACTAATGGCACGTTACTCCTCTCCAAATGTGCGGAACATATTATCGTCATTACAAACAAAAGCAAATGCTTCAAAACATCATGGCAACACCCAAGATCCAAACAGTGGCGTATGATTGACTATGTTATAGCAAGATCTAAGGACCGCAAAGGCGTGCACATCACTTGAGCCACGACTAGAGCAGCCGAATTTCGGATAGATCACCGTCTCATCTATACCATATGGAGATTAAGATTGCTCTCAAACGACGACTCCAACACAGACAATGTCACAAAATGATAGATGTTACTTGACATCAAGTGGAAATTCTCTTCCATCAATGCATCAACCAAAAATCTCACGACGAACTCGTAAACGCTGCCTCTGGCAACATCTACGATGACTGGGACTCACTGAAACCCGTTGTCACATGTGTCTGCGAAGAAGTCCTTGGAACATACAACCAAGAAACACCAAGACTGGTTTGATGAGAACAATGTTGAGATATAACAACTGATCGATCACAAACAACAAGCATTTCATACATGGCAACAAGATCCAAACTCTATATGTAAGAAAACTGCTCACCCTGCAGCCAAAGTTGAAGTCCAAACAAGGACCCGTGACCTAAAAAACCAATAGTGGAAAGAGAAGCCTCAGGAAATAAAATTTCTCTCTGATACCAGCAACACCCATGGCTTCTTCAAAGCAACCAAATCAGTGTATGGCCCTAGAGTAGTAGATCAACACCACTTAGATCCATGGACGGAAGCATCCTCCATTAGGACCAAGAGGGCATCAACACCCGCTGGAAAGAGCATTTTTATGATCGTCTCGACCAAACCTCCCCAGATGACCCGTATGTTTTCAACAACATTCCACAACACAAAGTCAGAACTGAACTCAATGCGCACTGTGAACGATCTAAAAGAGGACGCTATAAAGACGTCCTCAAATCCACCCAATGTCACATCTTTTAAAAGAGGTGACATTGACCTGGACAACTGGGAATCTAAAATCGAACTAAATGGTGGTCGAATACTCGAAATGGCACAATCATTCGAAGCCAACAAAGTAACAAACTTAGCCAAAACGCGTGAAGCTAGGAAGATTAGAGTCATGGAAAATATGCCAAAAAAAAAAAACCATACATGTTCGCATTGTGGGAATCTGTGCAGAAGAATAAATTGGACTCATAAGCCATCTACGGATACACATTAAATAACGCCGACAATCCATAGAAAAATCATTCTCGAAAGAGGGATTGCTGGTGATGATATTATATATTTTCTTAAAACAGTCCGAACTGGTAGTTTAACTCAGGATACAACTATAAACGCTATGTTACGTATATAATGAAATAGAAATAACAAGTAAACAAACATAGGAGATAGAATAGTATCGAGATTCGGGCGCATTCACCACCACACAGTTAAATCTTTTTAGCACGTGTATCGCACAATAAGAACGTGTAGATCATACGTAATACGTTTATCTGCCTGTCATGCTGTCATGCAAGTTAATGGCGTGACGCTAACGTCTACGTATTGCTATGATAAGAATAAGAATAAATTTATTATTATTTGCAACTTTTCAGTTGGATGGTACATACATTCACCATCAAATCCCCAAACCACACAAGTATCATACTGTTACAATACGGCACAATATTATGTTACAATACTCATAAAACAAGTTGTACTCTACAAAATAACGCAACACTTAAGGATACTGTTAAGTAAATTACACAAAATCGCCCCGTGACGCAACTAACTCAGTATGAGGGGCTTTATATTAAAACGTGTACATTGCATTACTATCTTTCATTAAAAAATAAGATACTTTAAATACACTAAAATTAAATCATTTAGTTTAAATATTAAAATTGACTGTTGAGACATACACTAAAATCATGAAGTGTTATGGCAGTGTACTAAACACCATGGAATTAATTAGTTTTTGTAGCGATTTGTGTTCGCCATTCGGACGGGTAACTCATTGAATGATCTTAGTGTATACGGCACATTTCGAGTATTTGGTAGTTGCGTATTAAGTTTGTGGTCACTACGCTTCATTCTAGCGAAACACACAATTCATTGCGTCTATCATGCAGCGTTGGTAAATCTACCATCTCCAGAATATCCTCGTATACACAACCAGGAAATATAGTTTTGAGACATCTTTTTTTAATTATCTCGATGTTGTCCGATAAGTATTTAGGCACGTTCGTGTGCCATACCGGGCAGGCATATTCAACTACTGGTCTAATCACAGATACATATATTCTAACCAAGTCATTTTGGTTGATACCAGCCCGTTTCAACTGATAGATCATATACACTCTCTTTCTTGCCTTTGATACTATTTCATCTACATGTGCATTCCAACTTAAATCCGATGATATAGTTACGCCGAGAACTTTTGCTTGAGTAACTCTCTCAATATCGTCCCATTTATATCAATATACGGCAGAGATTCTACAAATGTTCTATATTTACCGAAACAGATAACCATTTCTTTTGTTTTACTCGTATTGATGCTCATGTCATTATTACTAGACCATCGCTCAATAATGTTGGCAGAATCCTGTATAACAGATATCATACTTTGATTGCATATTTCAAATATGTGCAATCGTCAACATATTTAAACATAGGACAAGATGTTTGCAAATCATTGATATGAACCACAAAGTGTTTTGGTCCTGACAAAGTGCCCTGGCGAATGTTCCCATTAGGGTGGCTTTGAAACCGCGTCGCCGATTTTTACTGTCTGTTCGCGGTCTAGTAGAAACGCTGCCATCCATCGGACCAGGTGTGGTGGTACTTCCATTGCAATCAGTTTCTGTATTAGTATATCATGGTTAATTAGATCAAATGCTTTGCTGTAGTCGAGAAATAGCACTCTTACAAAATTGCTCTTTACATCGGTGGTTTCGTACCATTTGTGAAGCATTCCAACAAGAGCGTCCGTGGTACCAGTCCCTAACATACCTCCAAACTGTTTGTCGTCTATTTGTGATTTAACATAAACATCGACCCACTTTAGTACTAGAGATTCAAAAACCTTAGCCAGAATTGGTGTAAGCGATATAGGTCTAATGTCATTTTCAACTGTCACTGGAGGGTGTTTCTTCGACAACGGAATAACGGTTGCTGATTTCCACAATTTTGGCAATACACCTTCCTTGAGCGAGCTGTTGAATATTGCAGTGACCGGTGCCGCAAGAAGGTGCGAACAGTTTTTCAAAGCCCATGGTGGTATATTGTCCGGACCCTTGGCTTTGTTCACTTTGACCTTAGTAAGTGCCAACTCAGTGTCAGTCACGCTGATGGTGAATTCAGCTGGCAGTGGTTCCTTAATGTCAAAGATCGGGTGAGAATTCTGCAATCTCGGTAAGTCTTCACTCACCGACACGAAGAACGCATTCATGGAATTGACTAAGCTGGCTACATCTCCACCAGTAATTTTATTTGCCAGCCCCAGCATCTCGTTGCGACTGCCAGATGCGTTTCCCATGAGTGACTTCATGTGCTTCCACCAGTCGCGTGACGATGTTTCATCAATTGACGCTACTTTAGATTGATAGAACTGGTGTCGTAATTTAGGTGCTGTGCGATTCATTAAATTCCGGAGTTTATTGGCCCGTTCCGTGTCACCTGCCTTGCGAGCACGTTGCCTCTGTCTAATGAGGTGTCGGAATTTTATGTTTAATCTTTTAAATATAAGTGTATTTGATATGGGTGAGTCTCTATGTTCATTTCTTCCCCCAAAATAAATGCATTAAAATATAATTGCAAAGAAAAAACATAACACGTTAATGACGTCATAATAGTGTTTCCTTTCGAACATATAAAACGGGAAAACAAACATGATTCACGGGCGTGGCTGGGTGGGCACATGTGGTGCGTACTGGACTCGTTCCTCGGGTAACTTGACGGCAGCTTGGCGCGGCAGGCGCATAGTATGTCCAAGGTATGGAGATAACACCCGGCCACCATTGTTTTCTTCCATCGTTATTTCAATCTCTATTTTCTATTTCATATTAAACGGTATTTGTAAAAAAAAATAACGTTTAAACAACGCATTTCCGCCGTAGTTATCAGTTCTAACCCGTCTTGAACCAACAGCACTTTTTTCTTCATTTGTTTATTAATTTTATGTTTCCTTTTTACGTGTTATCATATTTTACTATATAATAAGATACTGGTCACTAATTTAATATTACTCGGTTAAATTATTGAGTAGTTAATTCTGTAACGTAGCGGGATTGTGTGAACGTGTACCTTTCGCGTAGTAATTGTAGCGTGACTTAAAACATCCATAAGAGCTAGTGTTGCTATGAATGGTGCTGCCAGGGAATTAAGTGTGATCGGTATTAAAGGCCGGGCACCCTACTATAATATATTAAAAGGAGACAGTGTGTTCAGTTTCTGTATCAATAGATCCACTTCACGAGGATGTTATATATATATATATATATATATAAATCAAAGCAAACGGACCGCGCGGTGCACTGTTGGTTTATTTGTGGGTCACCGAGCGGTACCACGTGCTTCAACGAGTGGCCCATGTCAGTGGAATTAGCCCACTACATATTGTTTTTCTGACTTCAAATTTGGAGAAAAAAACGAACATTGTTTGCTTTTTCGTTTTTAATAGACTTGAGTAACGGTAGGACATTGTCTACATCTAGTGTGGCACGGTTAGTTGTCACGATGTTACAACTAGCAAGAAAACGGTGTCGATTAGGCGTTAGTGGATCACAGAAGTTCGACCGCTCGGTCAGTTGCCGCATACGCAAATGAGCCACACATTTTACTTATCGTTTTTTTCAGGAGTTTTGTTTGTAGGATGTCGTAAAATGAATCTAAGTCTCGGTCAAGATCAGTGAAGATCTCCGACAAAGTATGTGGATATGTCGTACATTCCGGGAAGTAACTACAAATATCACGGAATTGAATTCTCAAGAGAAAATATATAACATCCGGGAAGTACATAATATAATTAGACAAGATTGGTTTATAAAAAACGACACTTGAAACTACCAAGAAAGGGGTGAAACACTCTTTTAAAGACGTTGGCATTAGTTAATCAGTGTGTTAGTGTGTCAAATTTGCGTAAGTAATTCGGTTCCTATTGCTAGACTACGTCCTTGTGTATTGCGGATGGAATGTAACACAAGAAACTAATACCGAATGAGTTATTCTACTCCGCCTCGAAAACAGGAGCAATGACAGCGTATTGGCTCGACCGCTACAACGGCTTCCATTGGCTACTTGGCATGTATATTGGGCTCCGTCGCTATCGCGTAAATCGAATCATATAATATCGAATCGTATATATATTACTTTTGAAGGTGTCTCTAGCGTTCAGATGCCATAGTTACGGCGCACAGTTTGTCACAATCAGATGTTTCACGCGGATACTCTGTTTATCAAACTGAGACAGTCGCCTTCATTTGCCGCAACTGTTCCGGACATCGCGCATAGCGAGAAAGTGTAATCGTTCACAGTGTTCTTCGATGATTTTTCGATAGTATACGTTCCAACCGATACTTGCCACTCGCCTGAAATTTGCAATACGGCAGTCCGACTATTTCCGGCAGATCTACAGCGATTAACACCAGCCTAAAAATCTTTCACAAGCAAGACAACTGTGAAAGCTGTGAAAGCTATGGAATCATTTAACAATAGTATTTTTGAAAGCAATTCCACATTTCGGAATTTTGATTTCGATACCAGTGATTCTGGCAACGGCACAACAGTAGGTAAGACGGAATTGTACTGGCGCATAAGTATCGATGGAATTGTCATTACCGCGTTGGTGCTGGGCTTTCTCGGTAATCTGCTGGTGATTGTTGTACACATTCGTCACCTGACCACGTCCACAAGGGTGTATATGTTCTGGCTGGCAGTGAATGACGCAATCATATGTCTGGCGGGAGGCGTCGGATATAAAGCAGACATGTTTTCGACGGTCGTTCGCACGGGCTTCGTATATATCGCAACGACGGCAGCTGCGGTTTCCATGACAATGCTGGCGTTCGTGGCGACGGAACGGTTCGTGGCAGTGCTGCGACCACACATGTTCAGCCTGAGTTCCCGACGGGCGATGAAGGCGGTGACTTTCTTAGGAATCTTCGGGGGGGCGTATTCGGCAGTGGTTGTGACGGCAAAGATGCTCCTTTTAGAGCTGTTACTTACGGCACTGCGCATTATCATTGTAACATCCACCATGGTCGTCATTGTCGTTTCATATTCCATTATGGCAATGGTCTTGTGGAAGCGCGCTCGGGAGAAAGCAAAGTCGTTGAAGACGGGAATAGCATCCCGGAACAACATGACAGGGACATTGCAAGAATCAAAATGTTCAACAACCAGCTTGACGCGGCTAGGACCAAGTGCGTGTAAGTCGTCTAGAAACATCACTCTTGAAGCGCCTCGCCCATTAGAAACTGTAAAATCAAAGGTAACCATTGACTCGACGACGAAAGGAACACTGTTGCTATTGTTTGTTATCACGGCGTTGTATGTTGTCTGTTGGACACCGTTTTGGCTGTTTTCGATCGGAGTTCCAGTGAATGTTCAACTCACCCGACTATATCTCTTACATCCCATTATCAATCCACTCGTCTACAGCTTCATGAGTCCAATGTTCCGTGATTTGGTGCGACAGTTCGTCCGGGAAACGCGCAACAAACTGACCAATTGTTGGCAATGATATTGTCGATCAATGGTTTCTGTTTTTATTTCAGATTTCACTTTGTCTACGAATGTGAAATACAATACCGAACCGTCTGTGAATAAATGGTCACTTTATGATATTGTACTACTACTGTATGCTATTATTGTGATTGTTACTAGTTGTATTAAGAGGTATAGTGTATAGTATGTAACAAGACTTTGTATGATATTGTACTACTACTGTATACTATTATTGTGATTGTTATTAGTTGTATTAAGAGGTATATTGTATAGTATATAACAAAACTTTGTATGATATTGTACTACTACTGTATACTATTATTGTGATTGTTATTAGTTGTATTAAGAGGTATAGTGTATAGTATGTAACAAGACTTTGTATGATATTGTACTACTACTGTATACTATTATTGTGATTGTTATTAGTTGTATTAAGAGGTATAGTGTATAGTATGTAACAAGACTTTGTATGATATTGTACTACTACTGTATACTATTATTGTGATTGTTATTAGTTGTATTAAGAGGTATAGTGTATATTATGTAACAAGACTTTGTATAATATTGTACTACCACTGTATATTATTATTGTGATTGTTATTAGTTGTATTAAGAGGTATAGTGTATAGTATGTAACAAGACTTTGTATGATATTGTACTACTATTGTATGCTATTATTGTGATTGTTATTAGTTGTATTAATATATATTGTGTATAGTATGTAACAAGACTTTGTATGATATTGTACTACTAATGTATACTATTACTGTGATTGTTATTAGTTGTATTAAGATATATTGTGTATATTATGTAACAAGAATTTGTATGATATTGTACTACTACTGTATGCTATTATTGTGATTGTTATTAGTTGTATTAAGAGGTATAGTGTATAGTATGTAACAAGACTTTGTATGATATTGTACTACTACTGTATACTATTATTGTGATTGTGATTAGTTGTATTAAGAGGTATAGTGTATAGTATGTAACAAGACTTTGTATGATATTGTACTACTACTGTATACTATTATTGTGATTGTTATTAGTTGTATTAAGAGGTATAGTGTATAGTATGTAACAAGACTTTGTATGATATTGTACTACTACTGTATACTATTATTGTGATTGTTATTAGTTGTATTAAGATATATAGTGTATAGTATGTAACAAGACTTTGCCGTAACATTGACCAGACTTCGTATCATTAAATTGGTGTCAAATATCTTCGTTATACCTAAGTCAGTAAGCAGACTTTTAAGGTAAAGCATGACGTTGTTTCTGTGAGACTGCCCAAAACAATACAGATCCTATCTGTGGACCAGTTGCTCACTATTCACGGTAACGTCTGATGCGACCGATTGAGAATAAAAATCCATTTGAACAGATGCAACGTCTGCCCAAATACCTATTCTTGTAGATGGATTTCATAGAGAACGTGTCATTGTCCCACCAGAAAGAATAAAACCGGCGTATTTCTCCAGATTTCTCCAAAACAAATGACCCTACACCAAAACGTTGTCAAATCCATCGAATAGTAACTGTTGCACACAGAGGATGTCTTGACATCTGACGTTCGAACTCACTGCATCCACAGCGTTCTTCTGCTGCCCGTCACACAGAATAACTTCTCGGATTATCCGGATAGCTCGATTGAGCGTGCACAAACTCGCTGACTCATCTACCTTTATTTATCGAAATGCTAGGTCTTGTCGGATGATATACGCTGGACGTGTGCGTGCATGCGTGTGTGTGTGTGTTGATGCCGGTCATGGAAACGGGACATACGTTGAGAGAACAGTGGACCTAGTAATATAGAAGGGCTGACATAGCCCCCATGCCCCCGTGAAGTTGAGTGAATTCATTAAGTCTTAACTTGGTATTGCTAACAATAAGGTCATTAACTAAACCGGCTGTACATTATTGACCTTGTCTAGCTGTAGTGACTGTAGTAAAATGGAAAGTGTCAGCTAGATGTTGTGTTTAATATATATAAATACAGTGAAAACTATACGATATAATTTAAAGGAAGGGCCTACTACTTATATGTTACGCTAACGATATTTAATTATCGTACTTTCATATATAGGTTATTATTATCAAATGTGGAAACATTCATGCATTTGCAGAATCTCTGAATATGTTGCTATTACTTAAATGGTAGTAAGAAGTAGCGAACGTTAATAGTTATGTTACAGTGACATTTAAGTCATCTCCATTAAGCATAACAGTAGCTACTTCAATATGGCCTAACGTAATATTGAAAGCATAGCTGTAAACAACAAGCAGTCTGAAGTTGTGTATACACTGTACTAGTTGAGATGTTAATTAAAATTAAAATAACGTCAATGTAACATTTTACTTGTGTGTAGTTCGATTTGGTAAAGAGCAGTAATTACAGGAAGCATAATATAAAGTGAATTCATTAAGCGTTCAATGTGTAAAGCATTTTTTATAATATATATAAAAATGATAAGCATGTTTGCGTGTCAAACTACCGATGTATGTCGAATTCGTTTATGCCATTGCAACTCGAGGAAGATGTATTTGTTGACGTCGTTCTGGCGCTTGCTCAACTACTTCGTGGTATGCTTGTCCGTCGAACCGAAGCAGTAGTATGTTTTGCTGCAGAGAGCGATCATCCTGCGACCGGACCACTCCTCCTTGAAGAGTCCGGGTGTTCTCTTACCGTACGCCCGACGTGCCCCGCAGCACTTTTTGTCGGCGGTGTCCCACGTTCGTCCGGCGAGCCGGCACTGTACGTTTAGTTATGTTTTAGGTTTTTCTGTTATAAGTTAAAACTATGTAGTTTTGTGGTCACTTTTAAGTTAAACTTTTGTTGTTTTTGTAGTCGCCTTTGTGAAACACGTGTCTCTCGTTATTACATTTTTCTGTTATAAGTTAAAACTTTGTTGGTTTTTAGTTATGCTTCTTAGCAGTATTCCATTAAGAACGATCGACTACCTAAGCTAACATAATAAGTATTAATTCTTAAATGCCATAACAACGACGACAGAACTTCGGTAGCTGCACGGACACTGTTAATGGTTTGTTGCTATGATATTTAAGAATTAATACTTATTATTTTAGCTTACATCGTCGATCGTTTTTTAATGGAGTAGTGCTTTTCAGCGGGTGCGCGGATACTGTTAGTTGCCTGTTGTGATGATGTTTAAGAATTAATACTTACTATTTTAGCTTACGGCATCACAAAAGCAACTACTAAAAAATTAAAACTGACAAAAGTTAAACTTATAAAAAAATATCATAACGCGAGACATATATTTAACAAAAACGACAACAAAACGACAATTTTGTTTAACTTATCTGTTGAAGCCTTTTGTTAGAATGTTACCAGGTCAAAATTCTGAAAGTTTCCTTTCAGCGTGCTAACATCTCACTAGCCAAAGCACTCATGTTTTATCTTTGACGACTCCATCGTCCACTGAAAAATATCACCACCCATGCATTCTTCTCATAGTATTCCAGACTTGGGAAATATCTAAGGAAGGCCTCTTCCACGAAACATATGTGCGACATGATATCATAAACAAACGGGCACTGCTCTTTGTTCTCTTCAAGGGGTATTGACAGTTTGGAAAACATGAATACCTCATTAGCCTGAACTTCATATTGGTACAATTGGATTTGCGGAGGCAGCTAGCAACCTTGCCTTCAGCTGTGAGAATACTCACCATATTCCTTTGTTGTGAGCGGTTCAGCTGATTGATTTCACCAAAAGAAGTGTAATTTAGCCTAGTTTTATATATAATAAATGTAAGACCTCTTTGTCTGATATCGTCACCTGAAATGTGTATGTGTAGCGGTTCACCCCCTTTCATGGACATGATGATTTTGTTCTTGCAATTCGAACACACAATGAAATGCTGTCACCACGCATGATAATTAACCAGCGATCCTCCACATGGAAGAGGAAACACAGTGAAATCGATCGGCTCCAACTTCTTTTCATTCATTTACTATTCTGGGATTCGTGGCACTACGTGGTAAATAGTCCAGAGAACAGACAGTCCTCTTTTACATAATCGCTTTTTTCATGTACAAGTAAGGGTGCATGAATGACAACGTGATGCTGATTCAATCAATTGAAGCGCAAAGCAGTGAGGGATTTGTTAACACTTATGCAACTAAAACGGCGTTATCCAAAAGTGATATGGCTCTATCAGAGATGTAATCTCCACGGCTGTGACCTAAAGTGATATCTGGTTCATCTGTCTCCCTTCTTCCTCGCGAAGGATCAGATCGTCTCCGATTGTAAGGGTGTTCTCATTTCCAGTATGAGGCGTTCTTAATGTCCAGTATGTCATCCCATGATATGTATTTTCAATGTATGACAAAAGCGTTGTCGTGATGAATTAATTACTGAAAATAATCACGTTTTAGAAAGCTTGTTACCCCAGCAAAAATGCTCGAATTATCCCCATGTTAAATACCACTGGTGTAGAGTATGAACTCTACGAAAGAGGACAGTCTTTGCAAATCGAAAGCAGGTAAGGCGGACGAAATCGAGTAGATCGTATGATTTCGACAATGTTTGAAAGATATTACGCTAATTTACTTCAGTTTGGTACAGACAATCCGATTAACAATACATACAAATTATTGTATATTGCGTGTAGTTATCTTTGTATGCATTTTCCACTTGGAAATAAACAATCAATAAATTAATCCAAATGCCACACGTTGTCAAAGACAATCTTGAAGTCAATGAAGACGTGAAATAATTCTTGTTGATGTTGCAGGTATTTCTCACCCAGAACACGAAGTTTGAATATTTGTTCAGGGAGGATTTTCTACTGTGAAAATCCTCCTGTTCTTCGGCGATGATCTCTTCTGCTTGTGGTTTCAATCTGTTCAAGATGACTTTCAGCATCACTTTGCTCGCACGGTTAACTAGGCTGGTGGTTCGATAATTTTGACATTGTTGTAGGTTAATTGCCTTTCTTGGGAAGAATAATTAACTTTAACTGGGTCCATATGGTTGGCCACTCTCCAGTCTGCCCGATTTTGTTGCAGATGTTGGTGAGGATGTCTATCACCGCTTCTCAATTCAATGTACTGGTAAATTGTTGAATCATGCAGCTTTCCCTTCTTCGATGGTCTTACAGCTACCCCCACTTCTTCACGTAAAATTGAAAAGTCGTCCTCGTTTGCTGAATCTTAGCTGACAGTAACACTTGGATCTCAGTTGGTCTAGAAGTTTTACAACTCATAACATTATTCCGTCCATCTGTTGATGACGACTTTTTGTTCGGTGGGGCATCTCTCTTCTTTGTTTAGAATATTGTTGGTTTTCACCTGCCTTGTTGGGCAAACTGCCTACTCCTCCCTCTCCTGTTCTAGTAGTCGCAATTCTCCAAGATGTAGTAGTGATCAAAGTTTTACCTTGGATCTGCTCATAGCATAGGCATTCTGCTCAACACAAAGGGCATGGGAACCCTAGAGAACATTACAACACACAGTAAACGAATACTGATTGCCAACTTCAGCGGCAATCCTGCTACAACAGTTGGCATGTATTGTCCGACCAACTCTGCTGAAGTAGATAGCGTAGAGGACCACTACAACGACTTAAGAAGGGCGATCGATTCGGTACCAGTTCACATGTTGCAGGTTGTAGGAGACTTTAATGCACGACTTGGACCGGAGGATGCGAAAGTTACCCATACAGACCCTTACGATAACATTATAAACCGTGATGGGGAATTCCTTATCGATCTTATCACTGAAAAAAATCTTGAGGTCACAAACCCCAGATACCGCAAGAGAAATGGAACGCGCTGGTCGATTATGGACCAACATGGAGGAAAACGACAGCTTGATTATATCCTGGTAAACAAAAAATGGAGAAATAGCGTCATGAACTGTGAACTGTTATTTGCTTTTGAATGTCATCATTACAAAACTAAGCGTGAACTTTTTTAACGATTTTCTTAACGCAATGTCAACATTCGTGTTATCTATGTTAACGTTATTGTATAGGCTCACTTACAAAATGTTATCAAAGAACTTTATAGTACCTATGATGTTTTCTATAAAACATTTCATGTTTTTGATATATGCTTTTTGGCTGACATTTATTCTTGAGCGAACTGCACCACATGAAATGACGTTGTATTTAAATAGTGCAATTTCATATTATTTACATTTTAGTCTACAGGTATATGATGTGCATCGATATATAATATATATCGATATACAGTCAATATTCACGTTGTTTTCATTTTTGGAGGAGGGCAATGTTTATACATTGTCTTTTCATTATGTTTAGTGTTAGTTATTTTTTATTTTGGGACAGTGCATTATATATAGTATTTCCCAAAAGCTTAGTGTCTACGCAATAATCATTTTGTGTTTTGTTCAATATACTTACGATTTTCTCACTCTACGTTCATGTTGTGGCAGTACATATGCTGTAATTTATTTTCACACATTTTTTGCTGATACAATAAGTACATTGTGTTATATATGCATGCGGAATATTCGTAATATATTCTCTTTTACAAAACGTATTTGTATTGTGCTCAGGGTATAGCTTGTGCAGCTCTTTCGCAACGTCTATGTTTATATGATGTGTCCTGTAAACATAGAGCACTATTGTTTAATCTATTCATTTTCTAATATGATTGATAACAATTATTTCTTAGCGCAATTTGGTGGTCTAGAGAAAAATTATCTCTATCACATATTAAAAACGGATGAAATTTATGAAGATGGGGATATTAAACCATTTCAACATTCACCATACTTTAACGATGCTAATTTAATAAGCCATTTAACGAACAAGCAAAGCAAATTAATTTTGTTAAGCCTAAACTGTCAGAGTTTAAATGCAAAAAAATTACGAAATTAAAATAAAGCTAGAGACATTCAGATCGAAGTAATGGCGGTGGGATTAGTGCCCTATGTTTACAGGAATCATGGCTCGATGAAGAGGCTGACACTTCTTTATTTCAAATAGATGGATATACATTAATATGCCAAGGCAAAATCTGTAGTGCACATGCTGGCCTGGCAATCTACCTCAGCAACAAATACAATTACAAATTGATAAATATCCATGCTAATACAGACACTTGGGAAGGTCAATATATTGAAATAACATGTTGTGCCATGAAGAAAAAAATAATTATTGGAAATATATATAGACCACCTAGAGGTATAATTGAAAATTACAGTATATTTACAAACGAATTTGCATCAAATTTAGTTGATTCACAAAAATCTAAAAGTGAAATAATAATTGCAGGAGATTACAATATTGACTTGCTTAAAATTAATGAAAAACCCATATGTGAATATTTCGACACAATAATTTCACATGGTTTCTTCCCTAAAATTAGTATGCCAACACGACTTTCAGAATATCATTCAACACTCATTGATAATTGTTATGCAATTTGTCAAAAGGATTGTTCAAATCCTCAGCTGGTATTTTAGTGAGCAATATTTCTGATTACTTTCCGTACTTTCTAAGTCTGGACTATGTCGAAACCTCTAATGCAATACCAAGGTTTATACGAATAAAACAACAAAATCCTGACTCATTCAATAAATTTTAATTTGAAGTAATAAATTCAAATTTTTATATAAATAAATTTAACACAGATACTCATGCGGATCCGAATGAAAACTACAATATTCTCTATGAACATTTTACTGCAGCTATGGAAAAATGTCTACCTATTAAAGTAATTAAATTGAACAAATATAAACATAAGAAAACTCCTTCGATTACCAAGGGCATTATTATGTCGATAAAGTTTAGAAACAAATTGTATTCGAGAATGAAACAGACATAAATACAGAGCATTACCATAAACTTAAAACTGACTTACATACATATAATAACATTCTTAAAAGTAATAATATTAATATATTATTACTAGCTAAGCAAATGCATTACCAATCCAGCTTTGAAAAGCATAAGCATCATGTTAAAAAGACGTGGTGTTTAATTAAAGAAATTATTAAGAAAAGTGAAAAGAAAGAACAGTTTCCAGATTTTTTCAAAGTCGATGGGGAAATGATTAGCGACAAATACATTATTGCAAACAGATTTAACACGTGTTTTACTCATGCTGGTCCTACTCTAACCTCTAAAACAACTACTAGTGGAGGTAAATCATACAAATATTACCTGAAAAACCTGATATTTCACACCTTCAGCTTTAGCCTAACTGACATGGAAACTACTATTAAATAATCGATCGTTTACCTCCAAAATCAAGTTGTGGAAAAGACGGTATTACAACACAATTACTAAAATTGAAAAAAAATTGATATCAGCGCAGTCATTCTAATTATTAATCAATCAATAATAACGGGTATATTTCCAGACAAATTATAATTAGCAAAAGTCATAACCTTTTTCAAAAAAGGTGATGTTTCTGACTTTAACAATGATCGTCCTTTTTTTATCCTGCCAGTGATTTCAAACATTTTTGAAAGGGTTGTTTGATCAAATTCACGATTACTTCCTGTCATAATGCCGTCCCATTATAATTCCGACGCACTAATTACAGGGACAATCATTCGATGAGACACCTCGTAGCTCCCGGTTATTCAACCCGTTGGCCTGTATACTTTCGTGTTTAATAAAGCCTACGTTTACCCATACACGTTACATTACATGGTGTCTGAAGCGGTTTGCGGGTGAGTTAAGCGCAATATGCATTAACTTACTCAGCGAAAAAAGTTATAACGAACGGCAACATCGACGAAAAGCGACATTGTCGTCGCGAAATCGAACACACGACAAGTCCGTCGCTACGCCAAGACAGCGCTACGCCTACAGCTACGTTGAGCCAACATGGCAAAATTCGACCCGCCAGAGAAGTTTTCGTTCAAGCCGAGTGAATGGTTGGAGTGGGTCGAGGAATTCGGGCGATTTAGAACGGCGACTAAGCTACATAAAGAAGACGGCGAAGTCCAACGCGACTCGTTACTGTATGCTATGGGTGGTCGTGAGGCGAATCGCATCTTTCGTACCTTGACGTTCGTGTCGCCTGAAACATACAGATTACGCCACGTTGGTGTCAAAGTTAACGGAGTATTTCATCCCGAAGAGAAATATCATCCACGAACGCTGCATATTCCAAGACAGAGTGCAGCATTCATCCGAGTCTATCGAAGAATTCGTACGAGACCTGCAAACATTGGCGTTGCACTGTGGCTATGCGGACACGAATGAGATGGTCAGAGACCGTTTTGTGATGGGCATCAATGACTCGTCAGTGAAACAAAAATTGCAGTTGTGTACAGAGCTCAGTCTCGACAAGGCTGTGACTATTGCTCGCCAAAATGAGCAAGTAAAATCGCAAATGCGTGAACAAATACACACCATTCAAGTGAATGAACATGTAGCCGAAGCAAAGATGAGTGCTCGGCACACTAAACAACGTCCTTACTCGTCGCGCACAAAAAACATGCGTCAAACGTGCGACCGCTGTGGTTACGCGCGACACGGTCGCGAGGGAAAGTGTCCGGCTTTGGGGCAAAAATGCAAGATCTGCAATGTCAGGGGTCACTTTGCCTGTCTGTCGTTCGAAGCGAAGTACGACCTTTGAACCACGTTCATCGCACGAAGTGAAAAGCGACGACATCGAACTCTCAGACGAGATAGCAGCCTACGTCGGCGCCATCGAACAGAGTTGGCCCGCGACAAAGGATCGTCTAACTGAGATACGAATCGAGACGTCACGCGATCCGACAATGAAATCACTTTTCGACTTCATCAAGAATGGGTGGCCGCGTCACGAACGATCGGTCCCACAAACGGTAAGAGAGTACCATCGTGAGAGAGCTGCACTATCAGCCGTCGACGGAGTAGTCGTGTATAAACTGCAGATCGTGATACCTGCAACAATGCGCAATGACATACTTCACAGGCTACACGAGTCCCACCAGGGTGTTTCGAAGTGCCGAGAACGAGCAGCAGGCGCCGTCTGGTGGCCGGGAATCAGCCGAGACATCACAGCGTTCGTCGAGCATTGCCAAACATGCCGGCGGAACAGGCCGTCACAGCGCGAGCAACCTCTGCGCCCTGTCGAAATCCCAAAACGACCGTGGGAGAAGATCGCAATGGACATATCCACGTTCGAGCGCAAGGACTACTTGGTGGTCATTGACTACTATTCACGCTGGATAGAAATTAAGAAGCTGACCAGCCTAACGTCTGACAGTGTGATTACTCGTCTCAAGGCTATCTTCACCACACACGGCATTCCGGACATCGTCGTGTCAGACAACGGCCGACAATTCATTTCGAATGAATTCTGTCGGTTTGCCAAATCGTGGGGGTTCATACAACAGACAACGAACCCATATTTCGCACAGGAGAACGGCATGGCAGTGCGAGCTGTGCAGACAGCGAAACGTCTGCTCCTCCTTGACGACCCGGAGATTGGCCTACTGAACTATCGGGCCTCGCCTCATAGCGCGATTGGCGTGTCGCCTGCAGAGGCCTTGATGGGTCGCCAATTCGCCACGAGATTGCCAGTCATCAATCAACAACTGCAACCATGTCATGGCCGCGACGCAGACATTCGCGAGTCTGATCGCAAGGCAAAGGCGATCTACAAACGTAATTACGACAAACGCCACGGCGTGCGCAGTCTGTCTCCTTTGCAAATTGGTGACCGAGTTTTGCTAAAACTCGACAACGAGAAGTAGTGGTCTCAGCCAAGCACCGTCATTCGAAGTGACCCGATGAACCGGTCATACATCGTCAAGACGGAGGATGGCATCGACTATCGGCGAAATCGACGACATCTTCAGGGTGTGTCATACGTCGCCCTACCTGATGACGAGGCGCCAGAGTCGACCGACGACATCCCCGCTGCGCCCGACGCACCGCTCGCGGTGAACGCCCCAGCTACGTCGCAGACGCACACCAGATGTGGACGGATGGTCATCCCGCCAATGCGATTTAGATAGTGTGTTCTTTTTACGTTTACGAAGTGAGATGTCATAATGCCGTCCCATTATAATTCCGACGCACTATTTACAGGGACAATCATTCGACGAGACACCTCGTAGCTCCCGGTTATTCAGCCCGTTGGCCTGTATACTTTCGTGTTTAATAAAGCCTACGTTTACCCATTCACGTTACATTACACTTCCATTCTAAAGCGTTATACTACAATAGCCAATGTGGGTTTAGAAAGAAACATTCTACTGAGCTTGCTACACTCGAAATCATAGACAGAATCATACAAGAACTTGATAAATCGGTTATTCCAATAAATATATACCTTGATTTATCAAAAGCATTTGACACAATTGATCACAATATATTGGTACAGAAGTTAAATTACTATGGATTAAACTACAAGGCTATGGGCCTTTGTAAGAGTTATTTACAAAATCGTAAGCAGTGCGTAGAAATTGAAAATGTTAAGTCAGGAAATATAGTCATCAACACTGGTGTCACTCAAGGTTCAATTTTAGGGCCACTCTTATTTATTATATATATATATAAATGGCATAGCACTTTCTAGTGACCTTTTCAAATTCATAACGTATGCTCTTATTCTCCCTCATATTAATTATGGCTTACTTTTGTGGGGTCATCAGGCACATCGAATTTTCAAATTACAGAAAAAAGCAATACGAATAATATCCTTAAGTAAATACAATGCTCGCACAAGTCCTATTGTTAAAAGACTTCACCCCCCACCCCCGTTACTAAAGTTGGATGACATTTATAAAATTAAACAATTAAAATTTTATTATCAATTAATTAACAATCTTTTACCCTACTACTTCAATGTTTTTCCAAACACACACATCTATGATATCCATAAGCACTGCACACGTGAAAGAAATAATATGTATATGTCCAGATTCAAACATGAAGTTGCCAAAAATGTATTAGACAACATTGTAGAGACAATCAACAATACATCAAGTATTATCATTAATACAATTTACACCCACAGTCTATATAGTTTTTCATGTCAATGTGTACACGAGTACATATAATCAGTCCTTGTATTATGTATGCATGTTGATAAATTGAGTAATTATCAACTATAAAAAGAAATCATATGCTATTCTGATTTGTGTCATGTAATTTTTGTTGTTGTTTATATTTATGGGGTGGATCCTGTGCTAGCGATATGATATATCTTAATGGGAGTCTCCCGACCTTATCTATTACTTACGTTATTCGTTCTATATGTATCGTATTTATAGGTCAAATAAATTGATTCTGAGTTCTGAAGTACGGAACAGATTTCAGATTCTGGAATTGACAGATGAAACAGAAACGGAGCGATATGGGCATTTCACTTCAGCAAACAGAGCTGCGACAGACAAAATTATTCCTATCAGTAAGAAACAGAAAAAGAAAATATACTCAGATGATCCACGAGTAACTGGAATAACTCAATGAAGATTAAGACAGCAACAGAATACTTAAAGCGTGAAATTGAGTGCATTGTCGTTACATTTGTTCTCTTGAAAAGACAAGGGAAACGGTCCAAAAAGAAACACTTGTCAAAAGAAGCCATTAGAAAAATTAAGTACAAAAAAATGATATGGAAGTTATATAGACGTACTAGAAATGATGAAGACTACAACATTTATAAAGAAGCACTTAACCAAGCTACAGCTAAAATTAGAAATTCAAAGAGAAGCTATGATCAAAAACGAGCTTGTAATATGAAACATGACACCACGAGTTTTTATGCGTATGTTCGAAGCAAACAGAACGTTCAGGATTACGTCGGTCCTCTAGATGATAGTGCTGGAAATATAAATATCATAAGGATTCTTAATGGCAGAAGACCTGAATGAGTATTTTTAGTTCGGTGTTTACCAGGGAAGATATTAGTTCACTTCCAGTACCAGAGGTTAAGTTCAAGGGGGCAGAATCAGACTATTTAGGACAGTTAGTTGTAACCCCGGAAAAGGTAGCAAAAAAATAAGGGCTATGAAGGATAATAAATCACCTGGAGTGGATGGGATTCCGCCCAAACTACTATTGGAAATTGTAGAACAAATTAGCATACCACTTGCAACAGTTTTCAATTTGTCATTAGAAGAGGGAGTGGTTCTTTTACAATTGAAAGAAGCAATCATTATACCGTTATTTAAAAAAGGGTCGAGAAACAAGTCAGAGAACTATAGACCAGCGAGTTTAACCTCAGTGATTTGCAACTTATTAGAAAGACTAATTAAAGATCACATGGTGGATTTTCTTGTTAAACATAACTTGATAAACCCATCTCAATATGGGTCTCTAAAAGCGAGGTCATGCTTAACAAATTTGTTATGTTTTTTTTGAAGATATCACTAAGTGGGTAGACCAGGGATGACCAGTAGATATTTATTTACTTAGATTTTCAAAAAGCTTTCGACAAAGTGCCTCATCAAAGATTACTGCTTGAACTACAGGCACATGGCATAGGAAATGGTATAATTAACTGGAGAAAAAATGGCTGATTGACAGAAGACAACGGGTAGTAGTTGATGGGGAGGCGTCAAACTGGAAATCGGTTTTGAGTGGGGTATCACAGGGATAAGTACTGGGACCTATATTATTCTTAATGTATATCAACGATTTGGACGATAATATAACAAGCGAGTTGTTGAAATTTATGGATGATACAAAAGTGTTTAGAAGGATTAAAAGTGATAGAGATAGACAGCATTTACAAGATGATCTCGATAGGTTGATCAAATGGTCTGAAAAGTGGCAAATGTTGTTTAATTTTGGGAAATGTAAATGGGAACGAAGATGTAGAATATGCAATGGGGGTTCGGTACTAAGTACTACTGTAAAAGAAAAGGATTTAGGGTTAATCATTAGTGCTGATATGAAGGTTTCAGAGCAGTGCGGAATTGCAGCTTCAAGGGGAAATTAAATCCTTGGATTAATCAGGCGAAATATAGCGTATAAGAAAAAAGAAATAATAATACCGCTGTACAAAACAATATAGTTAGGCCTCATTTAGAATATTGTATACTAGCGTGGAGGCCATATCGCAAGAAGGAAATAGATATGCTAGAAAGAGTGCAGAGGAGAGCAACTAAAATGATATCAAAACTGATTGACCTTAGTTACGAAATACGCCTAAAAAATGCGGTTTAACAATACCAGAGACCAGGAGATTGAGAGAAGATCAGATAGAAGTGTTTAAAATATTGAATGGTTATGAAAATAGATAGAAATATTTTTTTCATAGTTAAGAAAGATAGAAGGACTAGAGGACATGAAGTTACATTAATAAAGGAGCAGTGTAGATTAGATATAAGAAAGTTCTCATTTTCACAAAGGACTGTAAATTAATGGAACAGATTATCTGCTGGTTGTGTGGGTGCTAGTAGTGTGAATATGTTTAAAAATAAAATCATATTTCAGAAGGGCGGGATATACATAGGTAAAAGGGTTGGACTCCCGATAAGCCAAAGGGCTTCCTTATCCATCTGCCATCTAGAGTTAATTCTCTCGGTGGCAATCTTGTTAAATCTTGTTAAATTTGCGAGAGTGATCAAACCATGCAAGTATTCACCAACCCTGGCTTGCGAGGATGAACTCCATCAACAACGATGGTCTCTACTAGCCAAAATTTGATCGATGTTTAAAAGTTAAACTGCATTGTTAATGATGAGCATGTGTAAAATAAAACTATAATACATTATATACGTTAAACAAAATGGTTGGTGTGCTTCGCTGCTATAAAAATTAAATTGTGGTCTAAACCCATCAAAAGGAAGAAAAACCGGAACCGGAAATAGCTATATCTTCTTCCGTTCAAAGATTCCACTTTTGGTTCTTGTTTGTTAATGATAGTGTTATATGACAATGTCGGGGATCATGGCGTGCATTTTTGGTCCGCGGTTGTACCGCATACATAGGATAGACGGAATCCCGGTGAGGAAGTGCTGGCATAACAATTAATATTTCCGTTACAATCACATGGCGATGTCCCTAAGACAACTGCTTCAGAAGTTCAGTGAGACCCGAGTCTGAGAGTGCCATGCTAGAGCCTAGGCTCAGGAAATGGGACGGGTTTACTTGCGGTTTCATTTTATGAATCAGGATATTTATCACACTTTTTATTGCACACTAAATTTTTCTCCTCAATCCAGTCTCTTTAAAGATGTCAGCGTATACGAATTGAACTTGAAGGTATCCCATGCCAGACTTAGACACCTGCACCAGGCATAGGCCAAAAGTTAGCCTGCAGTTTATGACAAGATAGATGTTCTTTGGGTCTTGGGCGATCTTTTACTTTCTGACCTAACCATGAAAAAGACCACCTACAGCCGCCAAACCTCTCCGCACATATCTTACATACATATACACACTACATTACCAAACAAATAATTTTACATTCCTACAACAATCAAATTTCGCAAAACAAACTCAGGTAAAACTTGACTTCTACGGCGGCGACTATCCGTTGCTCTGCAGTTACCATAAAATTGATATTGTGTCGAGCTTCACAGAAATTCTGTACAGTGGCGCTATCGTTACTGTACGCATATTCGCGCGATATAAATATAATATATCGTTAATATATACGGGCGTGTGTGTGAGTGTGGTAGTTATGATATTGGCATTGTTTCTGTTAAAAAGTAACTAAATTAATTAAGGCATAATTATTATCATCAGTTTATCATCAGTATGGTTTGCAGGTAATGAAAGGTTTCTACTTAATGTAAAAAAAACAAAATAAGTCTTACGAATAGCCAATAATTGTGTTTCCGTGGGTCAATTCTTTTTTAGTTGATGACCGACCAACACACGAGTCAGTGCTCCAACGAATTACACAATTTTTTTATATATTCGTTTATGTGAACAGTTTGTTAAATTGTGCATTTTGCTAAGCTGGGAAAGTCAGTTCCGTAATTAGTTAATGTGACAAACTGAACTAAGAAGACGCAAATCCTCATTTCCAGCTAGTTTTTTGTGTCGCCATTAAAAGTGCACCTTTATAACAGATTATGCACAATTTGCTGCCACTCTGTATGTAAAAGGAAACTACTTGTGATACATCAATTGGCAGTGAACACGGCAATTTGTTGTAACTGCCACGAAATTACGACATGTTTAATTCAGAGATTAATTTTATTGTTTAATCTATTCTTCCCACATTAAAAAACTGCATTATGTAACCATCGTAGTGAATCGCAGGTGGGCCGGTGTCATGAGAGAATGAACAACTTTCACACAAGTCGTTTCTGGGAAGTAGTGGCCACAGCCGGAAATGTAACACTCCTTCATTACGTTCCCATAGACTTCTCTGTGAAAGCGCATATATTTGCCTATGTTGCATTTTCGTCAGACACAAGCAATTGGAACACATTTCCTGTAGTTGTTGCTAAGACGAAACATCAAATGATCCCAATATTGGATCTGATTTATTGGTGAGAAGGTTGTCTTTCATTCCCATGAGCTTATTGGTATATAAGGCGATGTTTCTGACTCCTACTTCATATCAATTTTCGGTTCTTTTCGAGATGGCCCAAGTAAATGTGAATCTGCACGGCTTGCGTTTGAGAAATTTGGTCATCGCAATGAGATCGACCAGAAGGACAGTCACCTGGCTGCAAGCGAATTGCCTGCTTGCAGCAAACCTCAACTGTCCGGTGTGCCACATGGTATGTCGTTGGGAGGTGACGGCTGCGTTGGCCGATGGCTACGCATGGCACTGTCCCAACCAGGCATGCCGAACACGCCTTTCCATACGGCATGGTAACTTTTTCGCAAAAAGCCACGTCTCGCTGCAAGATCTTGCACAGTTTATGTACTGGTGGAGCATGAACAACGTCGGATATCCCACCATCCAGTCCGAACTCGGGATAGCTTCAGGAAAAACGCTGGTAGACTTGTTGATATGTGCTCAACACATCCAGATCAACCCGGTACGCATCGGCGGTGACGGCCACACAGTTGAAATCGACGGAAGCAAGTTCGGGAAAAGAAAATTCAATCACGTACGTCGCATCGACGAGGTATGGGTGCTTGGCGGCGTCAACAGAGGGATGTCGCGACGCTGATTCCTGTAATCCAGCAGTGGGTTCTGTCTGGTATGACGATAATAACCGACGAGTGGCATGCATACGGTACCTTACAGCAACTTGGGTACACCCATAAGACCATATACCACAGCCAGCACTACGTGGACCCCAACGATGCGACACTCCACACGAACACCATTGAAGGCGTGTGGACGCAGGTGAAACGGAAGTTCAAGAGGATGTCGGGAACGAGGAAGAATGGGCCGCTGCTTGACACCTACCTCCAAGAGTTTATTTGGCGAAGGCACTATGGGGATGCAGCATTTCACCACATCGTGAACCACGTCGCCCAACTGTACCCCGTGTAGAGGACGAACAGATCGAGAACAAAAACAACGGCTCTTTTAAGAGCCAAGAAAAAACAATGGCTCTTTTAAGAGCCAACCAACACTTCCCCAAAAGAGAATGCTACTATGCATATATCGTGATATTGATAAGAAAAGCACTAAGATGTTAATATTATTTTAGAATGCGACCAAACCGTTAAAAACTTTGTATTTTTCTACCACCATATTTCCCATCCCATATTCACATTTTGTATAAATATCATTTATTCATTATGCTTGACAAGTAATGAATGTCCAAAAATGTATTCATAGTATTAATACATATCTGATGGTAGCATTATATTTCATTAATTGAATAATGATTCGTATTAATTTTCTTATCAAAAGAACATATTGGTGTACGTGCACACACACATACACACGGGAACACAATTATTGGCTATTCGTAAGACTTTTTTACATTAAATAGAAACCTTTCATTACCTGCAAACCATACTGATGATAATAATTATGCCTTAATTAATCGAGCTACTTTTTAACAGAAACAATGCCAATATTATAACTAGCACACACTCACACGCCCACATATATTAACAATATATTATATTTATATCGTGCGTGAATATGCATACAGCAATGACAGCGCCAATGTACGGAATTTCTGTGAAGCTCGACGCAATATCAATTTTACGGTAACCGCGGAGCAACGGATAGTCGCCGCCGTAGAAGTCGAGTTTTATTTGAGTTTGTTTTGTGAAATTTGATCATTGTATGAATATAAAGTAATTTTTTGGTAACGTAGTGTGCGTATATGTATGTAAGATATGTGAGGAGAAGTTTGGCGGCTGTAGGTGGTCGTTTTCATGGCTAGGTCAGAAAGTAAAAGATTGCCGTGTCTTGTGCCTAATAGTGTTCTCGCTGTCTAGTTCCAATATAATGCTGAAAAAGCAGAACACATTACTGTTTTGTGATTGATTCTGGTTTTGAAAGTATTATGTAAAAAAAATTGTAATTGCAACAGTTACACACATTATGAATAGTTATTGTATTTTCTATTATCACATACTTTAGGCCAATAACTATAGCAATAATTAATTTGAAGGCACTTTCGATGACCTTTCTAGTGAATGGACTGACATCAAGTTTGTTTTGTTTACAGGGTAGAGAGTACAAACCAAATGTGCTTGAAGTTATTGGTGACAGCGTCGTTAAATTGGTAAGTGTCATTTGACGAGTTGTGCAGTACAATTGGTATTTGGTGTACATTACCCCCAAATACTATGGCAACGTATTAACAAAATTGGTTTCAAAGAATGAGATCAAGCACAGTAGCATGTCCCTGTGTTGCCTGAATGCATTACTAATATTATAATCATTTAGTAATTAGGTGAAACAACCAACATGGCCAAAACCTTATCATAAACTGTTGATATATTATGTATGTTGTACAGTATTTTTTAAAGTTAGATATCTGCTATTGTGCTTGGTGTTATTTATATATATAATATATATGTTTATTTTAACAACAACATAAAACAATGGCATACATACACATATAAACCACATCAGGCTCTTGCCAGGCTTGAAATAATCGAACTTGTGAGCCTTTCAGCACATGAACGGCTGGCATCGAAGCCAGTCACGTCAGTCACAGCCATTATTGGCCAGTTTAGTTTTTTTCAATGACAGACCAGTGTCATTTGAGCCATTTATTTTATTAATACTGGTCCACTCAATTTGTTTCTCTACCAGTTGTGACAATGATATTCATTAATGTGGGCCCATAGAATGGGAATTATCAGTTAATCTAGTGACCAGCTGGCCACGTCTAAATTCCACCAGACTTATCACTTATAATTACCGTCTTGGCCAATCATCTGCCTGTCTTCAAGACAGACAGACAGGTCTCTGGCTAAGCCCCTGAACCACAGTCTTGATGTTGAAAAGGTCAAGAAGAAGTGTGTCCCTTGTGTAACACTTGCCCAGTTATTGTACTGTGCTTAATACAATATATGGCATGAATGCCACGAGAGAGACGTAGTATTTTAATTATCATTGCATAAATAACACCTGTATATATTATAACAACGTATGTATGGAAGTACTAATTTTTTTTTTTATGAAACCTGTATCCAGGTGGCTAACGAACGCTGCAAAACAAAGCCTACCAAACTTCCTGTGAGGAAAATCGTGTCTGATGAAAAGCTAATTTATATAAAATGATATGACCACACACACACACAATTTATAAGCAGTTTAAAACGCAGAGATAAATGTTTGTGTATGTTGCAGCTACGTTTCTGCTGGTCGGTGACCTACTACAGCTCACCAGTGCTCCTAATAGTGCTCTACAGAAGAGGTATGGCACCAACACAATATGCACTATCAATGTATCATAACAAGGAAAATGTTGCTTACTATAATACGTACGAAGCAGTATTTACAATTTGAACGTGTCTTAATAATTATTACCACCCCCGAGAATGGAAAAAAATGGTCTACTACTGTTAGTACTATTAATTGGCAGGGTCAATTTTCGCTTATTAACGCTGATGGAAGTTTAGATAATGAAATCCCAACTCGTTGAGTCCACGGCAGGTTTTCTCCATTTCTCTACATGGGATCTTTTTACTTCCCCTGGCGTAGACACCAGATAGAAGAGACCAACGGCTCATAGTGTCTCGCTTTGGTATCCTGAGGTTGATCAGATTAATACTGACTATGAATTGTTTAGTGGAGTAATTTACATTTTGTTTACACATTTGTCAGACAGCTGGTGTGTTTCTTGTTGTAGGAATATTCCAGAGACAGAACCTCTTCCATTACTTGCCACACGCTCTTGCCCTGAATGCTGTCGTTATCATCGCCATCTTCATCAGAAGTAAGATGTTATCTTCATTCACATTGTTCAGGCATAAGTCGCCACAAACTTGTTTTCAAAGTGAAATGTTGAAAACTTGAAATTCTTTTTTTCATTCAGTGGCAAAAAACAGCTATACCTGTTATCCAGCAAAAAGGTATATAATTGCCATTGATACGTTTGTAAATAGAATTGTAATAAGGTCATTGGTTTGTCAAGCATGATTTAGATAATCATTATTTCATATGCAGTTTTGGTAATAAAAAAATCCAGGTTATGAGTCGGTTGTTTTTTTTAATTACTTTTTCATTGTATGAAAGGTGTGTTAACTGACATTAAAGGGGCGTTTCTATTAGTTTTTATTGTAAATTCATGTTGTACAGCATAAACTGTATATATTCTAACTTACTGACCGCCCAAAAATTAATGCACTGTCACTCAAATTCCCAAAAAGCAACCTTCGATAATTCCAAGAAGTTCATGACCTGGCGGGACTAGAGCCTCTAATGTCGATATGTCGTCATCATGGCTTATGACTACTTTATCTTTTTTATTTCATGCATTCTATTTATTATTATTATTTATTTATTGTAATCTCTTTTAACTTGTATTCTTTGTACATATATCAACACGTGTTGTATGATTGATGTAAATGGCGTATGAATGGCTCAGCCATCAAAAATAGTGAAAACTAAGTATGTCACCGAGTGGAAATAAAATTGTCAATCAATCAATGAACTGAGGTCACATCTTTGAAAGCAGCGCACTGCGGTGTAAACAAACTGCTTCCAAAACACATAAATTTTAAAAACAGATGGTTCACTAAAACACATTTGAGTATGTCAAAAGAGTGTGTGACATGATTTTTTGATAAAAACAAATGGAAAAACTCCCTTTAAAGACACTAAAAATAAAATCATCATTGAATGGATTGATGATCTGGTTTCTCGGTTATTAATATCATACATAATTACCTCTCAAGAAACCTGGATTCTGATCTGTTTATTTCAACTGCATCCCAGTCTTCTTCAGCAGAATGAAGTTACAGATGTGTCACGTGACATCGGTCATGTGACACAAGCTGGAGCATGGGGAGAACTTGCACAGGAGGAAGATAAAGGAGGCGATAACCTTGATAGTCGGGAAGCATACATTGAACAGAGATGCCGGCCAGGAGCTCCCACCAGTCTTGCTCCAGCTTGTGTCTTATGACCAATGTAATTTGACACATCCATAATTTCATTGTGCTGAAAAAGACTGTGATACAGATGAAATAGACATTGGAAGCCAAATTTCTTGAGAGGTAATTATGTCAAACACAAAAATCATGTGTTCTTATTGTTTGAATCAAATGAAACAGTGTGAGATTTATTCTGACTGCGTACTCCTGCAGCTGTTGGTCGCTACACAAATCAAGAGTATGTCAAATTCCTGAAGACATTGTCATCGACAAAGAGCAGCATGTCAGCAAGAAACATGGTTGGTTCTGCCCCAAATAGTTGGGTTATTGTTGCCAAACTGATGTCGTTTCTATTGCTCGTGTTTCATTTGAGATTTCCTCTCAAGAACTCTCTGTGGGTAGGCTGCAGTACTTTCAAATGTACTTGAGTATAAGTGTTTCATAAGTATGGTTAGTACACAGTACTCTCACAATATGATACGTATTGCGATATTTTTTAAACATAAAATGGTGTTAGTTGTTATGGCTGATGTAGAGTTGCCGTGACTAAATTGATATGCAAAGCTTTAAGCAGATGGTCCTAAAATCAGGAATCATCATAGCAAGTATGCACTCATTGTCTTTTCTCAAAAGTTCATGTTTCATGAAAAAAGTTTTTAAATTGTTCAAGTGAAAAGTTTTAAAACAACTCAAACATATTCAATGATGTGTTGCCCATTCCTTATAATTTTGAAAACCATTCTCTGGTGTACAGTCAGTAGCAAATAGTGAGTTTGTGGATTTTTTCGTTTTCAGATTCTTCAAGTGTAAACTACAATTAATATGATCAGTAACATAATAGTTATTTGGAACAAAATTTTAAAACTTCTTATATTTGGTTATCAGTATGTTATGAGCGTCTGGTGATATTTGGTAACACTTCGCTTTGTTTCGTCCTCAGGGCCACCTGTCAAAGTATGACTTCGACTTCGGTCACTGGCCAATGACGTTCAAGTGTAGAAAGAGCAATGTTGTCATGTGAGTAACAAGGAAAGACTTTTTTGTTTTTCAATCAAAATCTACAAAAAACGAACTGTTTGTGAAGCCAAGCTACCGTAGCCGTAAGCCATAAAGTATCCACCAGATGGTGTTTGCTGCTTCAGCTCGGTCTGGCCTTTCTTGTGATTTAAATTCCGCTGGCCATTGTGCATGTGGTTGAAACCTGTATCCAGTTAATTCTAAACTAATTTTGTTTTAATCCTGAGAAGAATTGGGAGGCATAATGACATCCACCCCCCTCCCCCGTCTAAACGTGAAGCTCATGCCCACAGGCTTCATCTGTCAGACTGAAAAACTATTCTACCGTAAATTTCCATGTATAATATGCACCCCTACTTTTGCAAAATTCCTATATTACTATGTATGATACACATCCCAACTTTTGGCATCAACCCCTCATTTCCCCACTTCTGATATTTTGCTTGAAGTGCGGCTCAGGATTGGCCACTGTCAGTTCATAAAAGTTTGTTTGTGTGATGATCCTTGAATCCATACCAAAATCATAAAAATGTCCCTTACACAAGTTACGGCATTGCCGCCGACACATTGCACGTGACGATGTCACCTCACGAGTTGTGTCTACAGTCATTCTTCCACCTGGTGGATACTTTTACGACTACGAATGACCCCATGCGGATGTTTGTAGAACTACGCGGAACCCATAGCGGATTATCATAGGTTGTTTTCACCATGATGTATGGCATTGTATGCGCCAAACTGTGTTACCACGAAACTATCTGTTATGAAACATGCATCTAGGACGTTTACAGTGCATGATTGTATAAAATGAGTGGTGACGTTTCCTATGCTTTGCCTAAAGAGCTACATATCACGGAGCACATAATTCTGGCTTATATCCAGTCAGAGAACATTTTCTATAACTCTAGCACCATGTATAATATGCACCCGGACTTTTAAGGAAAAATGCATATTATACACAGAAACTTATAGTATATGAATTTTGGAGTAAATGTAAACACAATTTGGATAGAATACTGGTTGTTTTTGTACAAATGAAGATGGTCGACTTGGTGCTTGTCATTGCGCTATTAAGTCCCACAGGTGACCTTAATTACAAAGTGCAACTGCACTTCTAATAAATACATATTTAACACTGGCCAATCTAACTTGTGTAAGTGATCTTACTATGTATAGCACTGGACCACTTCGGCCTTATTTGGCAAAATTTTGTCTGGACTCTGTCAAAAATAATCGAATAGCTTGTCCAATGATTTAATATAAATTAAATAGCCAATTTGAACAAGCGGCCAGGCATGTATTAGTCAGTATTAGAAAAGTGCCATCTTTCTGTGAAATGAATCAGAAACAAGACAACATTTGTATATTGAAGACGGATCTCTAATGCACCAACATCTCTTGTCCTTACAGAGAGGAGACACCAATAAACCATCAGAGTCTGCTGGCTAACATCAAAGATCTGCCATGTCGGATGCTAAGGTATGAATACATTTATTTCAGGTAAAAGCCATAAGCAATCGGTATATATAAATAGGTATAAAAATAAATAGAAGTTAGAAAATGGAAATAGATACAATAAAAAATAAGGTAATAAGTTAAAAAGTTAATAAATAAACAAGTTATAAAAAGTATAATGAATAATAAAAAAATACGTAAAACATGATATAAAGTCACCGTTTTACAATATACAGCAATTCAGCCCAGCTATTCGACATGGGGGGCCATTAACAATATCTGTATAAATGTACATTCATTTTATCATGTCGTCATTGTTAAGAATACGTTTTCTAAAATCATAAAAAATCTTGTGAAATAGGGCATAAAATGTGTCGATAGCATTACTGACAAACATGCTACTCGCACTGTCCCATCAATGGTACCCTAGGATCTGTCTATGCATATTGTTGTAGGCAACTTTAAGTTTTAAATACGTACGTAGTACTCATGCTCCATGTCATGATTTCCATGACCAGTCTTGACATGCAGCTAGGTTCAGAGTGAGGCTGTAGTATGTGGTTTGTAGTTTTTCAATTGGTGTGGTTATTGGGGATAGTTTAACTGTTGTGGTACTAGTGTGATTTATGTATTACTATTGCAATACAATTGCAACAGTTTCATACATATTCTGATAGTATCAAGGAATAGCGAATACCTCGGCAAAACACTAAAGCTATAATGGGGGATAAAGAAGACTTGATTGTATGTGTACTCCTATATACCAGAGTGTAAAAAGGCAGATGTTGTTGACAAAATTGATGGATCATTGCCAAAAAATGATGTGCATGAAGTCCGTCAAGCTTTGACTTTGCCAACAATGTTGATAAGAGTTAATAATTCCTGCATATTCTTTGGGGCCAGAATTTCAACAAAATTTACAACGGGATGTACAAACACTCCGCGTGTTCGGCATCCGTTTTTTGATGGCTTGATATGCTTTTTGTTGGACAACCGGTCATGTGATTGATGGGTCAGTTGAAGTTGACTGTTGTGTTGCAGCTACATCGTCGCCCACACGTTTGGTTGTATGTTACTGTACCCCGGGGCCACGTCTCTAGTGCAAGCTGTCATGGGTGAGTGATCACAGCAAACACCCTCCTTTTAGAATAGATACTTGGTTACACATACAGCACGTGTAATTGTACGAAACGGTTTAAAAATATAAATGTGTTTGAAATGAGAAATGTGTTGAATGATTGCAAAATGTTTTAGTGATAAGATGTTGACTTTCAAGATATCACCATTTGAAAAAAACAATATTTGGTTAGTTTCTTCTGGATTCAGCAATGCAATTAAATTTGTGAAATGGTAGTCGGCATAATTTGTGTGTATTCAAATACAAATGTGACTGGCCACAGCGAACCGGGTATGTATGGCACATACCTATTTTGCAAACACACCAAAAATAGGTCAATTTTGCAATTTTGGCAGAACTGCGTACATTGTAATCTACTTTATAATCTCACCTTTCTTTGTCTTTCTTTTCTTCCTCAACAAATTATCCAAAAGTTACATTGCATTTATGAACCCACAGATTAAAAAACAATTGGGACCATTAGTCATACGTCATTGCCCATATTTGATGTGTGGTCGTCAAGGTGATCCGTCATCTTGGCTACACACAACTGAATGTTGTGCATTGTCAACCATGGACCCAAACGAAGCAGCTGTATTTTGTTAGATAATGCCACTTCTAAAGCCTGACAGTAACATACAAGTTTTTCAGGTGACCGGCCAAAGATGTGCAGCTGAAAAAGTAGTAGACTGTTTTCCTCGTTTGAATGCAACAGACGCTGACGCGCCTTCTTACAGTTGTTGTGTGTAGCCCGCCAAGGGCCGTTGCTAAGATATGAGACCAGATGTCACGTAATTGCAAATCGTCCCTATCGAAATGTTTCTTTGTAAAAGTTTGCATAAATTTTAGCAATAAATAAAAAACTACTGAAGATATTTCAACAAATGTGGTACCATTTTAAAACTTATATGATGTGTGGAATCCAAAATTCCATTTAATAATTTTGCAACTTAATACCTGCTTTGCCGTGGCAGGTCACACATTGAAGTAATAAGTGTGGAGAAAAACATCACATGATGACAATTTGAAATTATCTTTTACTTGTTTTGCTTGCAGGTCCAGCTTTGTCACAAGGTCGCTCCAGACTGATAGAGGAGGTGATTTTTCTTACTCTACTCTTTCATAATCACTCAAGTTGATGGGATTTTGTTGTTTTTGCAAATTGTTTGAACTTTGAAATTACTTAATGTAACACAAATAAAATAAACTATCAGTGTTGGTTGGGTCACAAGTAGATATGTTGGACTGGAGTTCACAAGTGTACAGTATCAGGCCCGCTATGGCAGGCAGGTATGGTCCATATATTGGACCTATTTTTGTCCCTCACTGCAACTATTAGTGGCCTCATATTGCACTGAGTCGTAATTTTCTGTCAAGAAATGTCCAAAGCTGCAATATCCTTCTACACTAGGGACAATACACTTTAAATGGAAACAGAATTATATGGGCCTATCACCTAAGAGAGTTAATACAATTTAATCGTGTGCATCTACAATCAGCATTATATGAACCTATCACCTAAGAGAGTTATTAAAATCTAACCGTGTGCACTTACAATCAGCATTGTATGAGCCTATCATCTAAGAGAGTTAAAGGGAATAAAACATCTATGGCTTGAATTCATATTATATTACATCCTGCTATCTATTTCCATGTCCACCAAGCCAAAAAAAATAAAAAAAATTAATGAATTAGAAATTCCACATTTTATGCTGTGCATCCGGACATTTTCGAATATGCATATTTTTGGCGCGCTTTTTAGGATGCCGAGATTTGACGTCACATATGACCCATAGTCGCATCAAGCCGACCCTTTCCATGCATTCAGGGCATGTTTACAAGGATAGCTTTCGGATCGAAACGAACGTCAAAATGAGTTATTATGCGATATTCCGATGTTATACAATGATTTGGTTTATATTACTTGGTGAAAACATAAATAATTTTTTTTTAAACAAAATCAATGGTTTGGTGTCGGGATCAAACCGGCGTCGCCTGATTACAAAATAAATGCCAAGGAACCAACGCCTTTACCAAATGAGCTAGCAGGACCGATAGAAATTCGCTGACTGATTTAAGTTGTTATGATAAATTGTACAACTCCTTCATACATCGATATTCTAGTGATATTGTAAGATTATACACGTTACTTTCTATAGTTGGATACGATATATGTTTGCTATGTATGTGTATTGGTGTATTTTATTTCCCGTTGGTTGCATTCGATATAATTATTCTGAAAACGAGCCCAAGCTCGTCGATACCTAGTTGACTTGTAGGCTCATTCGCATTCATTGTTTTGAATAAAATAGAATTCATGTGGAACCGTAAGATAACTGCTTGTTCCTCTATGATGACTAGTGTTTGTATTACATCGGAATATTGCACAATCACTCATTCTGACGCTCGTTTCGACCCCAAAACTATCCATGTAAACATGCACTGAATGCATAGAAAGGGTCGGCCTGCTGTGAGTGTGAGTCATATGTGACGTTAAGATACCACGTGATCGCCTAGCTCATTAAATTTTTATTTTCCATTTAAAATCGAATTTATGCTACAAATGTATTTTTCTGTATTGTTTAATGTTCTCGAGTGTTACATACAATGTTAAACTTTGTCTACATATGGAAAACGGATTTTAGCTAATGCCTTGTTTTTATTTCCTTTAATACAACTTAACCGTGTGCATCTATAATAATCAGCATTATATGAGCCTGTCACCTAAGAGAGTTAATACAATCTAACCGTGTACATCTACAATCAGCATTATATCAGCCTATCACCTAAGAGAGTTAATACAATCTAACCGTGTGCATCTACAATCAGCATTATATCAGCCTATCACCTAAGAGAGTTAATACAATCTAACCGTGTGCATCTACAATCAGCATTATATCAGCCTATCACCTAAGAGAGTTAATACAATCTAACCGTGTGCATCTACAATCAGCATTATATGAGCCTGTCACCTAAGAGAGTTAATACAATCTAACCGTGTGCATCTACAATCAGCATTATATGAGCCTGTCACCTAAGAGAGTTAATACAATCTAACCGTGTGCATCTACAATCAGCATTATATGAGTCTGTCACCTAAGAGAGTTAATACGGTCTAACCGTGTGCACCTACAATCAGCATTATATGAGTCTGTCACCTAAGAGAGTTAATACAGTCTAACCGTATGCACCTACAATCAGCATTATATGATTCTGTCACCTAAGAGAGTTCATACAATCTAACCGTGTGCACTTACAATCAGGATTATATGAGCCTGTCACTTAAGAGAGTTAATACAATTTAACCGTGTGCATCTACAATCAGCATTATATGAGTCTGTCACCTAAGAGAGTTAATACAGTCTAACCGTGTGCACCTACAATCAGCATTATATGATTCTGTCACCTAAGAGAGTTCATACAATCTAACCGTGTGCACTTACAATCAGGATTATATGAGCCTGTCACTTAAGAGAGTTAATACAATTTAACCGTGTGCATCTACAATCAGCATTATATGAGTCTGTCACCTAAGAGAGTTAATACAGTCTAACCGTGTGCACCTACAATCAGCATTATATGATTCTGTCACCTAAGAGAGTTCATACAATCTAACCGTGTGCACTTACAATCAGGATTATATGAGCCTGTCACTTAAGAGAGTTAATACAATTTAACCGTGTGCATCTACAATCAGCATTATATGGGTATGTCACCTAAGAGAGTTAATACAATCTAACCGTGTGCATCTACAATCAGCATTATATGAGTCTGTCACCTAAGAGAGTTAATACAATCTTACCGTGTGCACTTACAATCAGCATTATATGAGCCTCCCACCTAAGAGAGTTAATACAATCTAACCGTGTGCACCTACAATCAGCAATATATATAGAGTGAGCCAATCTTACCGTGTGCACCAATCAGAGAGCCTGTCACCTAAGAGAGTTAATACAATCTAACCGTGTGCATCTACAATCAGCAATATATGAGCTGTCACCTAAGAGAGTTAATACAATCTTACCGTGTGCACTACAATCAGCATTATATGAGTCTGTCACCTAAGAGAGTTAATACAATCCTCAGCATTATATGAGCCTGTCACCTAAGAGAGTTAATACAATCTAACCGTGTGCACCTACAATCAGCAATATATGAGCCAATAACCGTGTGCACCTCAGAGAGTTAATACAATCTAACCGTGTGCATCTACAATCAGCATTATATGAGTCTGTCACCTAAGAGAGTTAATACAATCTTACCGTGTGCACTTACAATCAGCATTATATGAGCCTGTCACCTAAGAGAGTTAATACAATCTAACCGTGTGCACCTACAATCAGCAATATATGAGCCTATCACCTCAGAGAGTTAATACAATCTAACCGTGTGCATCTACAATCAGCATTATATGAGTCTGTCACCTAAGAGAGTTAATACAATCTTACCGTGTGCACTTACAATCAGCATTATATGAGCCTGTCACCTAAGAGAGTTAATACAATCTAACCGTGTGCACCTACAATCAGCAATATATGAGCCTATCACCTCAGAGAGTTAATACAATTTAACCGTGTGCACTTACAATCAGTATTATATGAGCCTATCACCTCAGAGAGTTAATACAATCTAACCGTGTGCACTTACAATCAGCATTATATGAGCTTATCACCTCAGAGAGTTAATACAATCAAACCGTGTGCACTTACAATCAGCATTATATGAGCCTTTCATCTAAGAGAGTTAATACAATTTAACTGTGTGCACCTACAATCAGCATTATATGAGCCTATCACCTCAGAGAGTTAATACAATTTAACCATGTGCACCTAACTGTAGGTGCACATGGTTAAATTGTCTGCCCAGATGACCTATCTAGTTAGATGCTGCAATATGTTTGATGTGGCTATTAACCAGGTCTGCCACACGGAATCAATCATTATATTTCTTGAGTTGTTTTGTCTTGGCTTATGTTAATCTACTTTATGATGGCCATTGCTCTACGTGAAGAGATTCTTGTATTAGTTCAATCATTTAGCAATCAAACCTTTTCAAGAAAAGAGGTAAACTAACTAGAAAATAAGAAAGGAGAAGGTTTAGTATGTAAAAATTGCAGTGTGTGTGCACAACATTTATGTTTTCTTGCAGAAAAAGGGTCAGCGGGCAAAACTAGTGACTGCAGATAACAACGAGATTGATACAATGTATATAGACAGACGGAATGACCCTGAATCCAGCGACGGCAACGTAGTGGTAGGTGTCATGTGATCAAGCATGCACGCAGCGTTAACTAATTCTCATTCAGCTTAGAATAATCACACCCATTTAACTGTATTAATTAACACTGTGCATGTAAGCAGGTAGCCCTACTGACAGCGAAATCAGGCTGAGTTATGCATTGTTTTAACCGTTTGTGGACGGACTAGTACATCACAGACTGACTATTGGACAAGGAAACCATTCAGATAATTTTAAGAAAAACTGCTGCATGGGAATATTGTACTGTGCAAGGACCTAGTTTGACAAACTGTTAAAAAGAAATAGTTGCATTTTAGTAGTGAACTTTCAGTTTTTGTTGCAACATATACAACACATCATGAGTGCTAAATGTTGAATAAAAAGAATGACTGAAACATGTTTGCACCGTTGTGGAAATTTGGCATCTTACTTGAGGTCGGGGTGATTTGTAGGTCGTCTGTTGCGAGGGGAACTCTGGTTTCTACGAAGTTGGCTGTATGAACACGCCCCTTGAGGCTGGCTACTCGGTGCTCGGCTGGAACCATCCTGGCTTTGGGGGCAGTACGGTGGGTCAACGCAGAGCTACCAAGTGTCACGCATTTGGCATGAGACTCACACATCTAGCTTCCATCTCATGATGTCACATTTGTAAATCTCATTCAAAACAGCCATTCTGTACCAACCTTCAAGAAGTCGGCATGTGTTGTATGGTTGATGTAGATGATGCATGAATGGCTCGGCGATCGAAAATAGTGTATACTAAGCATGTTACCGAGTGAAAATAAAATTATCAATCAATAAATCAATCGGTGCATTTTGGCCACTTCAAAAAATTTGTACAAGTTTATTTCTGTGCACATGTTGACATTGTTATTCATATAACCGGAGCAGAACATCCATGGAATACATGAGGTTGTTCTTAGCTTCGTCAGTGTTGCATATAAAATGTTGTCTTTGGGGAAATTTGAATTACTAAAAGTGCTGCCACACAGTGTCCTGTTGAGGAAACTGGATCTCACGTACATTTCCCGACACAACTTTGCAGCTCTGTCAGTGTCAAAGATGTTCAGTTGGTGGTGCTTTGGCAAGGTCACTGACGTATTTTAGATCAGTGAAACTGCCCTTCTAACAGTCTAAGTAAAATCGACAATGTTTGGAAAAAAAATGCACCATTAAACATACGATGGAGCACTTTAATGCTTAGAAAGCACGTTGCACTTTTTCTACTGTATAGTTGAGGAGTTGACTAATGTATTCTTCTGATTTATTCTGTATGTATTTGTCAATGTCAAAATTAAATTGTTACACAACTGTTTTACTCTCGTGTGGCTGCTGAAATGAGGAAATATGTGAGCAAAATTGTTCAATACAAAATGTATTAATAGGAGGTCATTAATTGGATAGAATAAAATTAATGATTAAGACAAGACTACCATTAAAACTCCCTTAAATGGATAGATAATCAGGTTTCGTGGTTACTGTTAGTTGAGATATTTATGTCTCAAGAAACTTGGTTTTTCGCTGTATATATTTCAGCTGCATCCCGCTGCCTTCTTCAGCAGACTGAAGTTAGGTCATGTGACACAACCGTAATTTCAGTATGCTGAAGAAGGCCGTGTGTGGCCAGAATAGACAGAGCAAAACCAAATTTCTTGAGAGTTAAGTACGTCAAATAATTAATACAGTTAGTGCTGTTATGTTGTGAATTACTTGCATGTTGTCGGTGTAATCCAGGGTGTGCCGTGGCCCCATGCAGAGCAGCATGCCATTGACGCAGTCATGCAGTACACTATCAACGAGCTACACTATCGGCAAGAGGACATCGTTCTGTTCGCGTGGTCTATCGGCGGCTATGCAGCGTCATGGGCCGCGCAGGCGTACCCCCAAGTCAAATTTGTGGTCAGTGCCCTGAATCATACAGCAACGTTAACTACTTGAAGGGTTTCAGTGCAGACGCAATATATCCATTTTTTTCGTTTTGAAAAAAAGTTACTTTTGTGCTTCATTCTCAAAGTTTAAATGGAATCTTGTAAATTAAGTTGATATATATTTAGAATCCGTAATCATAGTGAATGATGGCAAACTCTAAAATATCTGTAGCACATTGGTTATGATTAAACTACGATTTTTGTATATTTTGTAAACTGTCTACATTTGATTAGTGAACGGTTTAAGTAGCTTGTGTTTTAATAACATGGATATTTATTGATCAAGTCGCACTGCATTTGTTTCAGGCAATTACTATCATTGTTGTCTAATTCATTTGTTTCAGGCAATTACTATCATTGTTGTCTAATTCATTTGTTTCAGGCAATTACTATCATTGTTGTCTAATTCATTTGTTTCAGGCAATTACTATCATTGTTGTCTAATTCATTTGTTTCAGGCAATTACTATCATTGTTGTCTAATTCATTTGTTTCAGGCAATTACTATCATTGTTGTCTAATTCATTTGTTTCAGGCAATTACTATCATTGTTGTCTAATTCATTTGTTTCAGGCAATTACTATCATTGTTGTCTAATTCGTTTTCACCACTTTAGTTGGAGTTACCATGTCAGGAATACACGATCACATATTTTCACAGCAAGTTATACTGATTGTTTGTCTTGGTTGTTTGTCTTGATTGCTCTCAACCATATCTTTTATGTATTATCAGATATATGGGTTACACAGATCAACTTTGATTACCAGCAAAACGTGCCAACATGTCTTATGCTAAACTCTCCAGTTTCCCTGGCCTAAAACGTCTTCAGTCCAAACACCCTAACACCAGTGTTGATGAAGTTAATGTTTGTTGGCAGGTGTTAGATGCGACATTTGATGACATCTTGCCCCTGGCCACAGCCAAGATGCCTGAGAGCTGGTGTGAGTTTTCAAACGTATTTCAATGGTCTCATTAACAATGTGGATAGAATAGCAGGGTTGGTTAAAGGGCAGTGCGAGTGTATGTACACTTGACAATCAATTTTACATTACCAAGTGTGCCAAGCATTCGTACATTTCCTATGTTTTAATTGCAATTCTGCCTTTTCACAAAATTCCAAAATTGGTGAGATTTTGAGGTTTCCTGCAATTCATCACAGCAAAATAATTTTTGCTGTAGATATAATAGATTTGATAACCACCTTTAGATGGAGTCTGTTTGTGGGATGGTGTGAGACATAACATACCACTGTCACAAAAAATGTTGTTGTGTAATGTTGAAACCAGCAGTTACTAATTTGCATTAACACAAGTCAGTAGAGGGCACTACAGGAAATAAAGCTACAGTTAGTTAAAATATTCCTATCATGTAAGTTGTTTGGGTAACTGCAGTAGAATGTTGTTTTGAAGGTTGGAATGTAGGTGTGGATGTTTAATGTGCTGTACTCTTGTGTTGTCTAAATCCTACATTTTATGCATCACCTGTCGTTGGTCTCAACTAATTCAAAAGCACCCTATTGTTTGGTCTTCAGTATTTTATTCCCAAAACATTCTAATCTTGTCATTACAGTAAGTTACCTGTTGTTATTACATAAACCTAATGTCAACTAACATTTACATTTGTCGTGCAATAGCCACAATTGGTTTATTTGCAATTTTGCATCTATCATTTATTTAATAGTAAATGAACAACAGTTCAGTATTGAACTTTCCAGTCAGCATAGTCCATTTTATTCCATAAAATTTGTATTATCATATTACTTCACGATCACGTCAAGATGATTTTGTCTGTTCTAATGACATTTTGGTTGTTGTGTATAATATAAATTACATTCTGTTTAGTACCTACTAATAAAGACAATTATTTGTGAAAGCTGTGACCGTCTGTCCTTATTTTGCAGACAACCTCGTATCAAGGACAGTGAAGACTTACATGAGGCTCGACAACGCTGCACAGTTGTGCCAGTATGTGCTGCCTTTCTCTGTCTTCCACTAGCTGTAGATAGTCATACTGTAGTTGGTGTCCACCAACAGTCCACTCACAGATAATCCACACTGGAACAAATTTTAATTTTTCAAATGAAATTTCTTTATTTCCAATTGAACAAAGAACAACGTAGATGTATTTAACATATGCTGAAGAAGTTGAAGAAGAAAGCTGACGCATATTGCTTATTAGCACTTTTCTCCAATTAGCACTTCCCCTTAAAAAATAGAATGGATTGTGGGTAGTTGTGAAAACACCTGTATTGTTGCACGTTTAGTTGACGTCATTATCATGATGATAACACTGTTGAGCTGGTCAACATTTTCTGATAAAAATCCTCAAATATTTATCTTTTTAATATAATTTAATCTAGCATGAAATTAAGAAATACTGAAACAATAAGGCATTACACACACACCCTTACACACGTGTGCATACGCACTCACACGCGCACACACATGCATACATATCCACACACAACTGTATTTGAATGCACATGCATCTGTGTATTTGTAGTTCAATGTATAAATAAATTGCAGTGAAAATAACGTTAGTTAATGTTTGTTTTTATAGTACTTCAGCACAACATTTTTGTGATATGTTCAGATGGGATGTATCAAAGATGGGAGTATTTTCTATTTCTCACAGGGAACATTCCGTGAGAGTTGAACTGTGTCTCGAGGGAGGTGACATGAATGTTATGTGTTATCCAGGTATCCCGGACCAGTGCTACTGATCCGCCGCAGTCGAGATGAGATGATTACGACACAGTGAGTCCAGTTAATAAGTCTTCCGGTCAAAGTTACTTCTTTAATGTGTTTACTTCTTTAGCTCGTCGTGGTCCATATCTGTCTTGTGTGAATACGTCAAATAATCTGCATAGTCGGTTTAATAAAAGTTTGTTTAAATCATCATGTGAATTTGCTTTTATCGTTAGGTCAAATAAAAGAAGAATTTTGTATTTCCTCATGGAGAACACAACTAGGGCCCTTCTTAAAACATTTGTAGAATGCTGATTTAGCCAGTTGTGAACTGAGTTCTGTGATGTTGAATAGTATGAGCAGTCGGTTTAATAAAAAAGTGCATCCTTTTGTTAAAATCAAAAGACTGTTCTTTCATTAGGTAATAACTTTGTTATATTGAGGTGGACTACTCACAACTACCACTGATTGCCCTTTTCAGCTTTTGTTGGGGCAAAACAAAATCGGATAGTTTGTCCAGTATTTCATAAAAACTAAGTAACAAATTTGCACAAACAAGCTGGCATGTCGTACCAGAGATGTGAGAGATTTTATTTTTTTGCAAAATGAGACATTTGGATAAACGAGCTGTTTAATAAAGTGAGTACTGCATAACTTGGATGAACAATAAAAATTATGTGCCATTGTATGTTTGCTGATACTACGGTATTTGTAGGGATCCGACAGAATTGTTGTCAAACAGGACCAACGGTGTTCTCACTAGACTTCTACAACACAGGTACAGGGTGTCCACAAACAACACCACTACACAGGGTGCCTCAAAAATCATCTTTATCCAAAAATAGCTCATTAAATTTTTTTTTTTTTTCATATTTCACTTCCATATGTACCTTTTTCATAAGTTATGTTTTGCCAATTTTCAGCTGTACGACAATGTAAAAATTTAATCTTAAGGCCAGACACGGCAGGTAGATAGGATTATTTTTTAATTTGTACAAACAGTTCAATTTTTTCTACCCAATGCATGAAATGGGTCTTACTGAGTAAAATATATATTGAACTTTTTTCAATCAGACCAGTTCCATGGTAACAAACAAAATGGCCACCATTTTGAGCAAATATTGGCAAATTTGGAAACACTGCCATTTTTTATTGAATCCATATATAGTTATAATTCTTGCAAATCCATATTCTCTATAGATTCTATTGTGCAATGATCAGAGCATTTTTTGAAATGTGTTTTTATTTTTTAATCATTTTTTGGTAAAATACTAAAACAATCTTGTTTTTTGGCAACAAATATGGCTATATCTTTCGAACTATTCATAATTTCAAAAAGTGTCTGATCATTGCACACAATAGAATATGCTGAATGCAACACTGAAAACATTATTTACATAGCATAATTATTCCCAGAGATATCCCGTTTCCAAATGCAGAAATTTGAAGAAAAATGTTTTTGAGAAAATGGCTATCAAAGATTGCATAATGGATTTCATTACATGATATCGACATGCTTGCTCCATGACTAAAACTCGCTTAGAGGTACGTAATTGTCATAGAAGTTAACTTTATTGATAGTATGCATACAAAGGTATAATAATCTGGCAGAAAACCATTTTCAGTATTTTTTGTCAAAAAACACCATTTCACCTGGGGTGTCTGGCCTTAAGGTGGTTAAATGAAAATCTTGTAGTGTTTGTGTGGTAATAAACTCTTCAAACACAATGTTACGCAGTCCAAAGGCAACACTGAATTAGAGGCTATTCAAGAACACTTATAGAACACAAAGTTTGTGACATTTATACAGCTGATGCCTGAGATTGCATTCATCCTGCAGGTATCCCAACTTGGTCAATGACACAACCGAGTCATACCTTAAAGAATGGCTACAACTGGAACGTACAAAGCAGGGTAAGTCCTCTCGTTCCCACCAGGGGTCTTTTTGACAGCAAGGCGTTCTCATGTTACAAACCCAATATCAGCAAACAAAATATTGCACAAGAAATTTTGTATACAATTTTCAAACAGGATTTTTGTACATGTTTCTTCTTATACCTTTCCATGTGTGAACATTCAGTGATGATAGCACATCCATAATATGATTTTTGTACTGAAGCTGACATGTTTAGTTCGTGTTTCTTCCTATACCTTTCCATGTGCAAACATTCAGTGATGATAGCACATCCATAGTATGAAGAGTACATTAACACATGATGTTTCACAGAATGTTACCACCTATAATAATATAATTCACTAATTATACCTGTAAAAACCCTACTCAAAGCAGAAATGGTTTCTAATCCCCATCAGAAATAGTACCGTTACATAATTATAATTTAATGCGTGTGTAATGTTGCCATTTGAAAACTGAATCATTACTAAGCAACTATAGCATGGAATATCAAAACTGATGAAAGTGGAACAATTTAGTCTTTGATGGAATTATTACTTTTAAAAATATTTTCAGTTTGGAAACTTGCAGGAGTGTTTTTGAAACATTATGTTTACCAAATATTTAACTTTGTTGCAGTGGAGCTGCTGGCTAAACACAATGTAACAGAGGCCGACTGTTGTCAAGAGTTCGTCGGTAGGGAGAGCTTCCCGGACTCCATCGGTGAGTTGTGGATGTCGCGATAAAGTTAACAGCCCTTTTTATAAAACCATAAAATAGAAGTCACTCAAATATCTTGTGATGCCATATTAATATTTAGATCTCTAATCTCAGTTTCCTGTCCAAAGTAATTGAGAAGGTGGTGTTGTCACGTTTGTCACGTCACATGGCACAGCACAACCTATTTGAAGTGAATCAGTCAGCATACAGAAAGGGCCTCAGTACAGAGACTGCACTGCTGAGAATCCAGAACGATTTACTCTTATCTGCGGATAATCGGTGTGTCTCGTGTCTAGTCCTCCTTGACTTGTCTGCTGCCTTTGACACGATTGACCACCAGGTGTTTGTGTCACGTCTGTCTAAGTCTAAGAAGATCGGCCTTTCGGACACAGCACTAAACTGGTTTACCTCGTATCTCGAAAATAAAAAACAAGCTAATAAGATGCCATCTCAAACGTGTCCATGCTGACATGCGGGGTCCCCCAAGGATCAGTCTTGGGTCTGTCACTGTTCACCATATATGCTGGTAAACTGGGCTAAAACAACAAAGATCGACTTTGGAGATGCCCAAGTGACCCCCAGTACATGTGTCAGAAATCTTGGGGTCATGTTCAATGCTGGACTTACAATGGATCAACAAGTCAGTTCCATCTGTAGATCTTCTGGTCTGCAAATCCGAAATGTGGGTAAAATCATCAAATTTCTTACGCCAGGAGCTGCCAAACAAATGATCTATTCATTTATAACGTCCAGACTGGATGGTTGTAATTCGCTGCTGTTCGGAATTAACAGGTGTCAGCTACGTAGACTGCAGTGCATTCAGAACACGACTGCTCGTTTAATCACACGAACAAGGAAACACGAGCACGTAACACCAGTCCTGAAATCTCTCCATTGGTTTCCCATCCAAGAAAGAATTACGTTTAAAATTCTCCTGATCACCTTCAAGGCACTCCACGGACTTGCACCGCAATACATTTCCGAGCTTCTTGTTGAATATCAGCCTACATGCTCCATCCGGTCTGCTGACATTTCCAACCACACGCCTCAAGTCTTTCGGAGACCGTGCGTTCTCCAAAGCGGCCCCTGTACTTTGGAACAATCTGCCACAGTCAGCCAGACAGTGTGATACTATTGCGTCGTTTAATACGGCGCTGAAGACACACCTTTTTAAAATCGCTTTCACTACCTAAATGAGTGACATATAATTGTGAACTTTTTTGTAAAGTGCTTTGAATAGAACTAAGGACTGGATACAGCACTGTATAAGACTTTATTATTATTAATATCCTTTGCTAAGTTATAAGCAACATTTGGAAAAAGAACAAGTGAATTTACTTGCCACATCTCCTTGATAATCATGTTTCTGTTTGTTCAATTCATATTCTACCAATTGGCACCATTTCAATGTTTAATCTTTATTTCGTCTGATCTTTATCCTTCCACTGCAGGATGTCGTTCTCCAGTACTACAATACACCTTTCCATCTGTTTTGTTCAAAATGTCCCTATAAAATTGTAATGCTATTGTGTCATTCTCTCTTTAAAAACTACTTTTGAGGCTTACAGGAAGTTTGTCATTCCATAATATTCTGCGATGTCTTGCAAAACCCTATCTTTACCCTGGTCACTGTTTCTTCTTTTGATGTTTTTCTTCCTTATTTCGTCTTTTTCTTCCACGCAAGTGCCTAATCCCACTTTGGAGCATTGTTGTACTATTGTCCAAGATATCAATAAGAGTCAATTTGCGTGTAACAAAGTTCTGGTTTCTTGTTTTATTTCTTGAGAGGTAATGTCAAACAATATTGTATTGTCTTCCTACAGTTTCATCTCCTGTTTTATTTCTTGAGAGATAATGTCAACCAATATTGTATTGTCTTCCTACAGTTTCATCTCCTGTTTTATTTCTTGAGAGATAATGTCAACCAATATTGTATTGTCTTCCTACAGTTTCATCTCCTGTTTTATTTCTTGAGAGATAATGTCAACCAATATTGTATTGTCTTCCTACAGTTTCATCTCCTGTTTTATTTCTTGAGAGATAATGTCAACCAATATTGTATTGTCTTCCTACAGTTTCATCTCCTGTTTTATTTCTTGAGAGATAATGTCAACCAATATTGTATTGTCTTCCTACAGTTTCATCTCCTGTTTTATTTCTTGAGAGATAATGTCAACCAATATTGTATTGTCTTCCTACAGTTTCATCTCCTGTTTTATTTCTTGAGAGATAATGTCAACCAATATTGTATTGTCTTCCTACAGTTTCATCTCCTGTTTTATTTCTTGAGAGGTAATGTCAGACAATATTGTATTGTCTTCCTATACAGTTTCATCTCCTGTTTTGTCTTTAAGTTTGTCATGATTTCTTTCCGTAATATATTTTAGACAAATTTTTCTATACCTAACATCGATTCCATTTTGTGAACTTATTTAAGACGTATCAGAGCTATTACCACAAAAACTGATTAACATCACTCTGTGTTGTGTTTATAAATTGCATAGAAGCTATTTTGTGCTGTTTCAGGTGAGGATTTTCCACTGGACAGGAAAGTACAACTGATGCTATTTCTGGTAAGTGTACATTACAACAATGTTCACCTGTTATATAACAACCGTTTGGCATGTTCAAACGAGACCATTGGTAAATATTATCGTTTGAGATTGACCAACCTATTTGTCCTGACGCACTTCTGAGCTTGGTTTCAAGAGAATTAGGTTTTAGATTCAAACAGGCCTATAGCCAGAAATATTGGTTTGCCAGTCTTGAATTTATCCAGTGTGCCTTTTAGTGTACAAACAGCTTGTGTGGCAGCCATTCACATCAATCACAGCCATTATTGGCCAGTTTTGTTTTTCAAGTTACAAACCTGCATCATTTGAGTCATTTATTTAATTAATACCGATCCATTTGATTTGTTTCACTACCAGTTGTGCCAATGATAGTCATTAATGTGGGCCCCTAGACTTGGAACTATTAGTTAATCTAATGGCCAGCTGGCCCCTTCTAAATTCCACCCGTCTTATCAGTTGTAATTACCTGTCTTGGCCAGTCATCTGCTAGTCTTGAAGAGGGGCAGACAGTTCTTATTATTAGTAACAACTTCCAGTACATGTGAACAAAGTGTATCGTTGTCAGGGATTCTGTGCTTTAAATGGAGGTTGTTTTGTTTATTTTTATTGTAAAATCATGTTATACAGTGTAAACAATGCGACTGCCCGAATGGTTTTAGAAAAACAGCATGTAGTCCTAGCAGCAATATCAAGAATAATTAATGTAATGTCTTAATGAATATTAGTGTTAACAAACTAATTGTTTTATCAATTAGACTAGATATGAATAGATCATGTCACTAATCATGTTATAATATACTTTATACCGTGTCACAATTTTACGACCAAAACTCCCTTTAAGTGCGAGTTCTCTCTGTCAGGCCTCCAAGTACATGGATGAGTTTGACTCAACTCACTGCACTCAGCTGCCAGCATCCATGTTCCGCAAGCCGTGGATGGGCGAATGTCCAGAGGAAGACCCGCCACAGGACGAAGACGAGAAGAGTCTTAGTGCCCCACAGGACGAAGACAAGAAGAGTCTTAGTGCCCCACAGGACGAAGACAAGAAGAGTCTTAGTGCCCCACAGGACGAAGACAAAAAAGAGCTCTAGTGCTGCCACCTTGTAGCCAGAACTGGAACCACTGAACATTGTGCGCCGGTAGTTAGTTGTTTTGATAGAAATCACGTTGTTGTCAAGAAGTGACACTACCGTGTGACAACTTGGTGAAAGTAGTTAACGTACGTGGAGAGATCAAACATGTGGTATAACGTGAGAAAGCTGCTTTCTTTCAATCATCAAGTGTTGTGTTTGAACGTTTTACTGTGTGGTGTGACTAAGTAAGTACATTCCAGTGTAGTTGCCAGATTGTTGCATTGCTTGACCAGTCTTCTAGTCAGCCCCCCCCCCCCCCGTGGCGTGTACGCGACAATACAGAATTCCCGCGGTGATGATATGACAAACATGTCCAAGGGAATCTGCCGTTTCTTTATAAATGTATTGTGTGTGCAAGCATATTCAAAGCTTCTTTAAAAACATGACCAATGGTTACTCTAATCTGCACCTGGCTGGTCGTATTTTAGTGCTCTGTTATCTTTCTGTACAGTAACATTTGCATGTTTATTACAGATATTTTTAGACCAGACATGTTAATTTCTCATTAAGGCATTGATTTGCCTACTGCTGCGCTTACACAGGTGCCTCTGCTACAGCATTTATGGCAACTGAAAGTCATCGCCTAGAAATTCCCCCTTCCCTGCGCTATTGCAAAGGATGTCATGTCGTGTCATGCAAGTCAATTTCCTTCTCAAACCGCCACTGCTCAAAATATGCCAAACATAATCTTGGTTCGGACGAGATAACAGTTTATCACCTGATTTGTGAAGCCATTGTTTTTGGCTGCCCATATTCTTCAGGTATAAAACAAAGGTTACTACCATGGGACTAGAAACCTTGTATTCATATACAGAGTGACGTAATCTGTGCCAGGAACCAACCAAAATATGGTACCGTAGTAATTGTGTGTCTTCAGACACTATGTTTTCAGACTAAAAAAATTGTCCAAATTAATTATTTTTGTATACGTTATTTTTCAGAAACCTCTGAAATAATTATATTTTTGTTCCTATGTAATCGGACACTGATATAGGAGGTAACTGTAATGAAGTTACAAAGACCTGTTAATAAAACGGTAATGATATGATGACAAGACTTTTTGCATAGGTAAGTACTTTGACAGTGTATCTAAGGATTATTTTTGCGCATTACATGTTGTCGGACAGCTAATAAAAGTGTCTGAATACGTGGTCATTACAGTAATTGTCACTTAAAAAATACTTGTGATTATTCACGCACACTTACGGGTGTAAGTGTGCAGTCACAAAATACTTTTCTACGTGGGGGGTCTGGTCGTCACCACATATTGCGGGTGAAACATGTTAATGGAAGTTGACGCTAATAGACATTTAGGGTGAATAATATGACAAGTGACGCACCACGTATCATTGGGGAGGGTTGGTTTGAACCAGTGCTAAAAGTATAACGTTTGTTTGTACTTTGCAAACTGATGGGACGTTCCCTTTACATGATCCGAGAGCACCGACTGACTTACAGTTCTCCAGAAGTTTAGCAGGCACCATGCAGACCGTGCTAGCAGCAATAATGTACTCGCATGAATTTAAGTCAAGCCAACCTCGCTTTATTCCGTTCTCTACAAAATGTTGTGCATCTGAGACAATAGCAATGTAACAAACCTTCTAATGAAAGATGTCCAGAAATGTGGCTTATTGTCGTCTATTAGTTATATAAAATGAGCTTCAGTTGTGACACTGTCATCAACATGTTAAAACTACGATCCTGTGTTGATAGACATCTTCCTCTGTGGCTCCATATCTTAACCATGTTGCTTTATGCTTCCACCCTGTCTGAGCTGCTCATTCAAGCATAACTGACTGTGGAGTATTCAGCTAAAAATACTGCACAAAAGCTATTCAGCCACACAATTTTATCACTGCTAGGTTTGTCTGCTTGGATGAATGAAATGGAGATTAAATAAATGATGTGTGTTTCAAATGGTCACACTGATGTTCCACCATGTTCTTTTGTGAGCCGCAGTTTCCTACATCCTGTGTTGTTGAGATCTTTATCCCAGCCTCCAAACTTGTTATCCACATCCGAGTTTCTGCTGAATAATTGACAACTGACATTTGGATATCAACACTGTCTTAAATTGTGCTCTGTGTCACATACTTATGGATATCCATACATTTACCAAGGGACATTTCGGCAGTGATACATAATTTTTATGCATTTTTGTCCATTGGCAAAATGCTTTGATGAAGTGTCCATTTGTGAAATGTCTAGTTCTCATCTCAACTGTACACAAAACCCAAATCCTTTTTCCTCAACCCTCATGAAAGTTTGTGTTACACTGCACTATTGACAGAAACAATAGTTACAGTACAGTGAACTATTGACAAACAATAGTTATAGTACACTGCACTATTGACAGGAACAATAGTTATAGTACACTGAACTATTGACAGAATAAATGGCTATAGTACACTGAACTATTGTCAGAAACAATATTTGTAGTATACTGAACTATTGACAGAAACAATAGTTATAATACACTGAACTGTTGACAGAAACAACAGTTGGTAAAACAAATCAGGGTTCCTTGTGCTACAAAATAACAATATTCATAAACATGCATTTCTTTTTGCAATTTTAATTATTTACCAATCTAACATTAACAATCATCGAACATAAAAGCATCATTCACAGAGTCACCATTTTGTGCTTTAAGGCCACACAGGACTGACTTTGACTGCTTTTTCGGGGTATTCGCTATTCCACGATACTGCTATGATACTATCGCCATAGTTATGATACTATCACAATAGTATTCCAACAGTAATACATCCATTGCAATAGTACAATAATCCACAATAGTCACCCGCAGTGCTCAAAGGCGGTGATTGGAGAATAGTATTTGGAGGGAAATGCATGTAACAAAGTTCCTAATGCCAAACTAAACACCTGGTATCGGTCCCAAGTACAGCTGGCTACAGTGCTACATGTCTACCAGAAACTAAGGCTACGACACGTGCCATGTTCCACATAGGGAACAAAGTAAACAATTACGAAACAATGGTCACACTGTGTAGTTGTACTCAAAACAAAATTTTCAACTGGAAGTAACTAGTAACTGACCAGTATTTCTTACCTAAAATGTGACCTGTCGCAACAAACAGGCATTACCAGTAAGGTTCACAGGCCTGTTTTGCACCAGAGCCAAAAATTGCTGTCTACGTAATGTCCAATAAATTTAGGCAGAAATGCATATTTTATAATCTCACCTTTCAATGTCCAGTTTACTTTCCTTGAGACATAATCCAAAACTAACACCAACAACATCGTTAATGATGTGAAACAAAGGAAGTGGAGATGGTTTATACGCATGGACAGAAACAGCCTACGACATGCTCAAAAATGGACAGCAGAAAAGAGGCAGACCACTGGGCACCTAGGGAAGAACCATAGGAGAGGAAATGAAGCTTGCAGGGAAGACGTGGCATGAACTAATCTAATTTCTCTGAAAATATCCAACAGCATACCCCCCCCGTCTGTTTTCGAGACAGAGCAACACCACGGTAGATGTGCTGAGATGTGTTAAACCACTGAATTTCCTGCAAAAAATCCCCAACAGCACTCCTCCTCCCCGTCTTCAAACGTCAAGATCTGAGACAGCGCGACATAGGAAGCATGCTGAACCACTGTGGAATTTTGGAATTCCAACAAAAAACATTGGCAGGTATACATAGGAAAATGAGATGTCAGGGCCTGAACTGTTCGTGGAGGTCTCTCATACTCCGTATCTGTCGCTGCAACGATTGTTTCTTGACATTCATCTCTTCCAACCACCGCCTCTGACTCGCAACCGCTGCCGACAGTTGCTTCACAGCGCCCTCTAACAGCCGCTGGTCAAAGTCCGCTCTCATCTGTGCGACGACCTGCTTCAACGCCACGACCTTTGACCCGTCAATGTTGTCCACCTGGTTGAGATCAGTGGCAATTGTTTCTATTCGTTGATGTGTTGAGTTGACGTTTCGCTGCACTTTGTTGGCCCAACTGGCTGCTCGCGTCACCTACAGTCAGTGATGTCCATTAAAGTTGTACTCATTATAAACCAGGTTAAACGCCAACGGAACCAATTTTTTACAACTGATTTTACTTTTGGTATTTAGACTAACTGACATCATAATTTCTTTTAAGAAAATGCTGCTGTTTTTCCCCTAAAAAACTGAAGTGTATAGCTCAAAAGCGCCAGTTCGGATGTTTCCATACTTTTGGTCCAAGTCCTGCCAGTTTATGCTAGCTCTAATAGTTGTGTACATGGACATTGGTCAGAAATACCTCGAGTCATCTACAGACAGAGGGTTCTCCACTAAAATACCACTGATCACAAATCACATTAACCTTTTATCCCCCATCATGCTTTAATGAAATGCACTCCGATTCCCCACAGCACCCGTACACATTCAACGAGATGTTTTCAGATAGCGCTAACTCAAAAACTTCAGTACAACCTCGTACAAAATACCCCTAGTGAATAGCAAATTGAGCAAGCTTCAAAATCACAAATAATATGCAATGGCAGCACATAGATGAAACTAAAGAGCAGCTTCTCAACAGGCAGTTGGGGATCACAGCAGATCAGCCTGCGGTTGGGAATCACAGCAGATCAGCCTGCGGTTGGGGTCTAAGGGGTCAACCATAAATGTATTTATATATATTTTGTTATTACAATAAACATGCAGTTTCATAAATAACTGTATAAAAATAATAATTACATTATATAAACAGTAGAACCTCACAAACTATTATGGTCACCTTCGGGACTGCAAAAGTGACCACAATGGCGAGGTGACCACAATGGCGAGATGATCACAAGGGCAAGATTACCACAATGGCAAGGTGACCACAATGGCAAGGTGACCACATTGGCGAGGTGACCACAATGGCGAGGTGACCACAATGGCGAGGTGACCACAATGGCGAGGTTACCACAATGGCGAGGTGACCACAATGGTGAGGTGACCACAATGGCGAGGTGACCACAAGGGCGAGATGATCACAAGGGCGAGGTGACCACAATGGCAAGGTGACCACAATGGCAAGGTGACCACAATGGCAAGGTGACCACAATGGCAAGGTGACCACAATTGTGAGGTGACCACAATTGTGAGGTGACCACAATGGCGAGGTGACCACAATGGCAAGGTGACCACAATGGCGAGGTGACAACAATGGCAAGGTGACCACAATGGCAAGGTGACCACATTAGCGACGTTATTTTTCCTATTCTTTACTATTACAGAAATAATTTGGTTATTCTAGGGTGACCTTAATTGCGAGGTGGCTGTATTACCAAGGTGACTGTAAAGCGAGGTTTGACTGCAATACAATGTTTACACTTGCAACATGCCATGTTATATGACGATATGGTAATATTGTAGTTTTTATCAGTATTATTAAATACTTGCCTTGGTCATCATGTTTGCCAATTGAGGCTGTATTATTGCACACTGGACGGCAGCCGGCGCGACGTCCGAGGTGTTGATTGCGTCAACCGTCCTCGACACCAGAGTGACGTCATTTAGCACTGTGTCAGAGTACGTCTTGAGTCGCTGTGACGAATTCACCACCAGAGCCAGCGACTGGTGAAATAAATCAGAACATTCACTACAGACATCAGGGACCGTATCACTAACATTCTTGAGCAACAGATTCCGTTTAATTTTCCTTGAGGTTATTATCTTAGTGAGACAATCCCCGGGTCAGTCAGGTTTATTGCAGACTGAGAATCCTCATAATATATATATTAACCTGCTAACATAGGAGTAGTGTAAGCAGGATGTTTTATGATCGACACACACACGCACACACCATGATATTGTTTATGAAGATCTTTTCAAGCCCTTAAATTTTGGCAAGATCCAATTTAGAGCCTTTTAGGGGCGTGTTTTCATGAAGCACTAAAAGCACTCATCAAAACACCAATCAATGGACAGCAACTAGTAGTATTAAGCAGCCATACAAGCCCCCGTAGAGCAACATACCCAGGCCAGCAGTATCAACAGTACAGTAGGCCGAACTTGTGGCGATCTGTCTCACATGTATGATGACGTCATCAGACGTCACATGTACTGATGACGTTTGTGTGATACGCAGACGAACGCCCATACAAGGTAATTATTGTCTTAGTTATGTCAAAATTAAATTGTCTGAATAATAATGAAGAAGTGCAGTGGAGCCCCACTATTAAGGTCACCCTTGGGACTGGGCAAAAGTGGCCTGAATAGCAAGGTGACCATATTAGCAGGACTAACGTCCTATACTTCACTGTATGTGGAAATAATTTGGGACTGTTCTAGGATGACCTTAATTGCGAGGTGGCTGTATTGCAGAGGTGACTGTAAAGTGAGGTTCGACTGTAATTCTACTCACCTGTCTCTGTGAGAGGATAGACTCTCTAGCCTTGAGAGCGGTCAGTCTTGCCTCACTGGACATCTGTCGTGTTCCCTGCATTGCCCGCCTCAGTTGGTCAGCAGCCTGAGTTGCCTTCTCACTGACCGTCTGCACCAGGGCGACGGTCGACAGAGATCTGTGGGCCTTCTGCTCCACCGCTGACCACAGCAATGAGGGTAGGGTCAACATGTAATGTCTGTCTGTCCTCTCATTGGGCAGTTATAATGCAGATTATGGTTTTGCATTTCTTATTACAGCTGCATGTGTGCGGAGTTACCCACGCAACACGTGTTAGTTACACAGAAATTTCTATATAATATTTTGGACCATCAGTTTCTTTGATAAAATAACGGCGATTTTTGTGGCACAAATATTTCACAGTTGGTATGGTAGGACATGCTGACGCATTATTCCGACAGCTGTGTGTGTGCGCATGTGCGCATGTGTGTGTATGTGTGATATGTGTGCATGGATGTGTGATATGGGTGCATGTGTGTGTGTGTGCATGTGTGCGTACATATGTGTGTGTGCATCTGTACGACTATGTGATGCGCATGCATGCGTACATATGTGTGTGTGCATCTGTACGACTATGTGATGCGCATGCATGCGTGTGTGTCGTGCATGACTGCTTGCATGGCGCGCACTGCCACAAAATAACCTTCTGTTCTTTTAGAAGAATTACACAGTGCTCCACTGTTGACGGCAGGGCGGTACACACAAACTAGACTCCCAGAAGACAGCAGGGGGGGTCAATATGACCTATACGTTTAACCCTTTAGTCCTAATGACGTCTTAATTATTTAAATGCACTGAGATTCCCCGCAGCATTTGCACGCATTCAGCAAGTAAGACATCTTTTCAAACAACGATAACTCAAAACTTCCCATATAAAGCTATCTAAGAAATACACCCAGTGTACAGCAAATAGACAGCTTTAAAATGAGACATGTGGCCCACAACTGTCCACATGTACGAGGCGATAAAGTTCAGCTTATCTGTTTCAGAGAGTTGGGGACCACGACAGATCGGCCGGATGAAGGATGTTGGGGTATAGGGTTAAAGGGAATAACAACCCCTATTGCTGAATTCATATTATATTACATCCTGTTGCATATATTTCCACGTCTACCAAGACAAAAATTTAATCATGTTCACAACGATAGATTTTCATGTCGAAGCGAGCGTCTGAATAAGTTATTGTGTGGTTTAAGCTATAAACGTATTTTTCTGTATTTGTATTACAATGTTATGCTTGGTGTGCTCATTGAAAATGGATTTTAGCTTTGTTCTTGTTTTCTTTAAGTCAAGCTTAGAGGTAATGTTTAAGACCAATCTACCTGAAGCACGAGAAGCGAAGTCTCTCATGATGTCAAGCATACTGCTCGCGTTCTTGAAACTCTCATTTGCCAGCTGCTCTGCTGCCACTGCCTTCTGATTGGCTGTAACTGAACGCACATGGAGGCCTTCTGATTGGTTCTTCAGTGCACTAACGTCAGCCAATAGGCTGGCTGTGTTCAGGCCCGCAGCGCGCACATCTCTCCTCACTGATTGGCTGTTGGTGGTTGCTGTCAATGCCTGAAATAATAGGAGGATGAAACATTGAAGGTCGAACAGGAAATATTATTAAAATAAATAACGATTTTTTTCTTAATATACCCACTAGTACAACTAGGAATTTGATGTCAGTTTTGAATTCCTAGTTGTGTATTAAGAACATTTTTTATTTAAAGGGAATAAAAACATCTATTGCTCGAATTCATGTTATATTACATCCTGCTATCTATTTCCACGTCCACCAAGCCAAAAAAATCAAAAAATTCAATGAATTAGAAATTCCACATTTTATGATGTGCATCCGGACATTTTTGAATATGCATATTTTTGGCGTGCTTTTCGGGATGCCGAGATGTGACGTCACTTATGACTCAAACTCGCATCATTTCCGACTCTTTCCATGCATTCAGAGCATGTTTACAAGTGTAGCTTTTGGGTCGAAACGAGCGTTAGAAAGAGTTATTGTGCAATATTCCGACGTAATACAAACACTAGTCATCATAGAGGAACAAGCAGTTATCTTACGGTTCCACATGAATCAAATTTTATTCAAAACAACGAATGCGAATGGGCCTACAGGTCGACTAGGTTTCGCCGAGCTTGGACTCGTTTTCAGAATAATTATATCGAATGCAACCAACGGGAGATAATCTACACCAATAAACATACATAGCAAACATATATTGTATCCAGCTACATAAAGTAACCTGTATAATCTCATAATATCACTAGAATATCGATATATGACGGAGTTGTACAATTTATCATAACAACTTAAATCAGTCAGAGAGTTTCCGTTGGTCCTGCTAGCTCAGTGGGTAGGCGCGTTGATTACTTGTCATTTATTTTACAATCGGGCGACACCGGTTCAATCCTGACAGCATGCAAACCTTTGATTTTCTATACACTTTTTTTATGTTTTCACGAAGTAATATAAACAAAATCATTTTATACTATAATGCACTGTTTGTAAATAATTTTTATTTTTGTAGTAACTATTTATTCGCCACAAAAATGAAAATATGGTCATTATATAACGATGTTTCTAAATTTTATTTATCCAAAAAAATATAATGTAATGGATATATAATTTATTAATTGTAAATATATTGTACGATAATATATTGTAATTATATATGTGAAAACAGACTGAGATCTGTCTGGATAAATACAATTTAGAAACATTGTTATATATAATGACCATATTTTCATTTTTTGTGGCGAATAAATAATTACTACAAAAATTAAAAAAATATTTACAAACAGTGCATTATAGTATAAAATGATTTTGTTTATATTACTTCGTGAAAACATAAACAAAAAAAGTGTAAAGAAAATCAAAGGTTTGCATGCTGTCAGGATTGAACCGGTGTCGCCTGATTATAAAATAAATAAAAAGTAACCAACGCGCTACCCACTGAGCTAGCAGGACCAATGGAAACTCTCTGACCGATTTAAGTTGTTATAATAAATTGTACAACTCCTTCATATATATCGATATTCTAGTGCTATTATGAGATTATACACGTTACTTTATGTAGCTGGATACAATATATGTTTGCTATGTATGTTTATTGGTGTAGATTATCTCCCGTTGGTTGCATTCGATATAATTATTCTGAAAATGAGCCCAAGCTCGGCGAAACCTAGTCGACTTGTAGGCCCATTCGCATTCATTGTTTTGAATAAAATTCGATTCATGTGGAACCATAAGATAACTGCTTGTTCCTCTATGATGACTAGTGTTTGTATTACGTCGGAATATTGTACAATAACTCGTTCTGATGCTCGTTTCGACCCAAAAGCTATCCTTGTAAACATGCTCTGAATGCATGGAAAGGGTCGGCCTGAAGCGAGTGTGTGTCATAAGTGACGTCACGATACCACGTGATCGCCTAGCTCATTAAAATTTCATTTTCCGCAGGAATCGCTTCACAGACAGGCTTAAAATAGAATTTATGCTACAAATGTATTTTTCTGTATCTGTTTAAATGTTAAACTTTGTGTACACATGGAAAAAGGATTTTAGCTAATGCCTTATTTTTATTTCCTTTAACTATTCTTCCAACATGATGAACATTTTCATGAATGTATGGAAATATCAAAAACTAACCTTGATATTGAGGCTAAATGCCTTATTCCTGACATCTTCTGTTTCTTTCTCCAATGCTTCAACTATGTCACTGTCAATGTCACCGACATCAGTGACATTCTGACGAGTTGTTATGGCAACCTGCCACACCAATGATGCGCTCCTGGTGCACAATTCTGCATCACTAGCGACCTCTTTGCTCTTGTTAGTTACTACGGTAACAAAATATTCTAGGTCACTGATTCGTCGGGTTGTGTTGTCATGGATACGATATGATGCTGTGGTCATCTGTAATTGACCAAAACAAAAAATGGTTATGTTACTTTTTATAACCTGGTGGTTCTTTGTATAACCCAGTAGTATTAAGCAGCCATACAAGCACCCATAGAGCAACATACCCAGGCCAGCAGTATCAGCAGTACAGTAGGCCGAACTTGTGGCGCTAACTGGGCAATACATGAACACTCAATTTGTCCACTAACAAAAGGTAAATAACTCTAAAATTTAATAACTTAAGTGTTTTTTTAATGCATTGTCAATTGGTGGATCAGAGGTCAATGGTTCAAGGAAGTGAAAAACTGGAAAGAATCACGTGGTCTGCAGCACCTAGGAATAGATGCACTTACACTGCCCCCAGGTTAGCGTATTAATAAATACATCATCCTGTCATAAAAATATTATCTTTTAGGCGTTAAAATCTATTTAGGAAAATTCATGAGTAATTACGAACATGCTCGACAGTGCTATTCCATTTTTAAATCTTACACTACGTGTTTAGAGGTGAAGAGAAGAAAGCGGACTATAAATATTCTCATTAGAAGAGCAAAGAGTTTGGTACTTAGCACCACAGACGGAAAACTAGAGGGATGATACAAAAGATGAAATGTGGGATGAAGAGTTGGCAGCAGAGAGGAGAGGGTAGAGGGTGGCAAAAACATCTGGGTCAGAAAAATTGCGGGAGTGAACAGTCGACAAGCGAAGAATGGAGTAGCTGAGAGAAGAGGTAGGAAAAGACAGTTTTAAGAAGAAGCTAGTGAGGAGTTGACTAAACTGGGTTGGTCATGTGGAGAGAATGGGAGTAGAATGGTTGGCAAAGAAAGCAGATGCCCGGAGAGTGGAATTAAGGGAAAAGGAGACTAGGATAATGAACATAGACTGCATTGCGAGGATTGTGTAAAGAGAGTTATCAAGGGATTTGTAGATGACTGGAAAATGAGAGTGAAAGATAGAGGGAGTGGAGACTGTTGGTGGAGACAGCAGTGAAAGATAGAGGGGAGTGGAGACAGTTGGTGGAGACAGCAGTGAAAGATGTAGGAGAATGGAGACAGCTGGTGGAGACAGCAGTGAAAGATGGAGGGGAGTGTAGATGCTTGGTGGAGACAGCAGTGAAAGATAGAGGGGAGTGGAGACGGTTCGTGGAGACAGCATTAAAAGACAGAGGGGAGTGGAGACGGTTGGTGGAGACAGCAGTGAAAGACAGAGGGGAGTGGAGATGGTTGGTGGAGACAGCAGTGAAAGACAGAGGGGAGTGGAGACGGTTGGTGGAGACAGCAGTGAAAGATGGAGGGGAGTGGAGATGGTTGGTGGAGACAGCAGTGAAAGATGGAGGGGAGTGGAGACGGTCGGTGGAGACAGCAGTGAAAGATGGAGGGGAGTGGAGACAGTTGGTGGAGACAGCAGTGAAAGATGGAGGGGAATGGAGACAGCTGGTGGAGACAGCAGTGAAAGATAGAGGGGAGTGGAGACGGTTGGTGGAGACAGCAGTGAAAGATAGAGGGGAGTGGAGACGGTTGGTGGAGACAGCAGTGAAAGACAGAGGGGAGTGGAGACGGTTGGTGGAGACAGCAGTGAAAGACAGAGGGGAGTGGAGACGGTTGGTGGAGACAGCAGTGAAAGATGGAGGGGAGTGGAGACGGTTGGTGGAGACAGCAGTGAAAGATGGAGGGGAGTGGAGACGGTCAGTGGAGACAGCAGTGAAAGATGGAGGGGAGTGGAGACGGTCGGTGGAGACAGCAGTGAAAGATGGAGGGGAGTGGAGACGGTCGGTGGAGACAGCAGTGAAAGATGGAGGGGAGTGAAGACGGTCGGTGGAGACAGCAGTGTAAGATAAAGGGGAGTGGAGACAGTCGGTGGAGACAGCAGTGAAAGACAGAGGGGAGTGGAGACGGTTGGTGGAGACAGCAGTGAAAGACAGAGTGGAGTGGAGACGGTTGGTGGAGACAGCAGTGAAAGATGGAGGGGAGTGGAGACAGTCGGTGGAGACAGCAGTGAAAGATGGAGGGGAGTGGAGACGGTCGGTGGAGACAGCAGTGAAAGATGGAGGGGAGTGGAGACAGTCGGT